>JAQZBX010015017.1:0-38010 GCA_029593785.1 Cabassous unicinctus
GGCGTTTCCAGGAGCGGCCCTCCAGCCTGGAGAGGCAGCTTCAGTCGGAGCTGTGGGGGCGGCGGGAAGAGCTTTTGGCTTCTGAATTACAATCAGGATTTGAGTCAAGGGAGCCCACAAAGATTCTGCCCATAAAGCTGTTCCACTCTCATTTGCTTTTTCTGGAAGTGAGGCCCCAAGTATTAAAGCTTTTCCCCACTGAATGCAATTATGCACGTAGACAGCAAGAAGAGGGCAGCGTCAAGTTAGTCCAGCCTCTGCCTCTCTCTGGACAGCGTAGCCGAGCTCCCGGCGTCTCGGGGGGAGCCTGCGGAGGTGCCCTGACCAGCACGCCGGGCCGCCGCCCCCAGCCCTCGCCGGCGCCCCAGGCCCTGCACCGGCCTTGACCGAGGATTCCAGCCCCCTCTGCCATCCCCTATCCCCGGGAATGAAACCCCACGCCCCTGCAGATTCAGGGTGCAGCTGCCAGGCCTCGGCCGTGTCCGCTCCACCAAGGTCCTTCCTGCCAGCCAGCCCCCGAGCGAGTAACCCCAGGCAAGCCCTGAACCCCTGCCGCGCCATCAGTTGCCCCCACCGCCCGTGTGACTCGCCATCCGCTACACTGGTGGCCTGCCTTGCTCAGCACCCCTACTTCCAACAGCCTCCCCTAGGCAGAGGCCCGCCCCGACTGCCACCTGCGGGTGGGCTTCTCACCCCCTGCACGGGCGGCTCTTGCCAGCCTCCTCCCTGGCGCAGACCCGCGCCCTGTGCGCCCCTCCCTTGGCCAGCCCGCTCCTGAAGGCCTGCCTGCTGCCTGGTCCACGACCACACCGCACAGCCCGCGTGTCTGCACCGTGCGGAGGGGCCGGCCCTGTCCCCTAGCATCTTAGAACCATGGCTCTAGAAGGAGCTGGGATGGGGGTCCCGGGGGGCGTGGGGGTGTGCAGGATCCAGGTGCACAGGTCCGCCATGTCTTGTCTGTGGACTGAATATGGAATGTCTTAGGCAAATATATGCAATGTTTCAGAAATGTGTATAGATGCTTCTGTATCTAATTTAATTAGATGTAAATTAATTTACAATCTACTGGATTCAGAGCATATTTTGTCATTAAGTGTCTTCTCGATCAACGGATACTGAAAATCCAAGTACAGCACAAGACAATGTTGAAGCCCAAAAAGGCCCCTTTTGCAGTCATTTAATGGACCAACCTGCTCCCACCGATCGGCTAACTCCCCTGGGCTGCAGGACTCTGATTGCAGCCCAAAACTCCCAAGAAACAGCCCGTTCTGCACCGAAGGCCAACATTTGCTGGAAGTGTCCCTGAGTGGTAGTGGGTAGGGGTGTCAGGTGCAGCCCCTTCGAGCTCTCGCCAGGCAAAATTGGCTACAGACTCGTACTGGCCTCAGAGCCACAAACATGCAGCAGGTGCCTCCAGGTGAGTATTTCGGGGGAAATAGTGCCTGTTTCTGAGCCTCATCTTGACTCCAAATCCCTGAGAATGTCCATATTCTCAAAGGCTAATGGAGGACTGAGGTCCTAGAGATTTCCAAACTATTTGGGGACCCTACTTTGTCCCCCACTAATCGTAGAAGCAGGCTGCAGCTTCTAAGGTGTCCCAAGCTAACATCCATATAAATATAGGAACAAACAGAGGGAAAAGTCAGCCTGAGCAAGGCATTTCCAAGTTCATATTTTGTCCAGACTGATCCAGACTGGCCCAGACCTGTAAATTCCTTATGGAAGACACTGGGGTTCCTCTCCCGCCCCTCCCCGCAACTACATTCCAAGTGTACCCTGCTGTGAGTCTGACATGCACTGGCCAGATTTCAAGGAAAAGGCCCTGAGCTCTGGGCTTGGTGAAGACTGGCCTTGAACCCAGTTTAACCTTGTCAGTGGCCCTCTGACCCTGGCGTTGAAGTGGACCGCTCAGCTGAGGGGGAGTGCGTGTAGACAAGCTGGGGCGCCAAGAGGCAGGGCCCCCTCCGCAGCACCTTCAGTCCTCTACGGTGGCGGTGGCCCTCAGCCCTTCCTGAGTCAGTAAGCAGGCTCAGAGCGCTAGCCTGCCAGGGGAGTCACGGGGAGGCCCTGGACCTGCCCCATCGTCTCCAGTGACCCCTCAAAGGAAAACTCCTGAGCTCTCAAAGATCATAATTGCCAAGTTCCCTTGTTCCTGCCCATCTAGGAGGAGCGCTGCCACGGCGCTATGCTTCTCTTGTTTGACTGTGACAAAAGCCAGGACAAGCAAAATGAGGTGGCCCGTTGTCATGGCAATAGCATCCAGTCCTCATATCCACAGAGAGTGCTTACCCCGAGCTCGGCCCAGTGCTTTGTGCTAGGAAGAGGTAGACTAGACAATGGGCATGGGCCCTGCCTTCATGGAACTTAGAGTTTGAAGGAGACACAGAAAAAGAAAAAAGGTGACAAACACAGAAGTATAAATTACCTACTTTGATAAGGAGACAAAACGTGCAAAGAGAGAATGACAGCACTTTGGTTAGGAGGCTTAGAGAAGACCTCTTTTAAGGGCTGATAGTTAATTCTGCTCTATGAAGGATGAGAAGGAATCAGCCTACTGACGGATGTGATAAGAGTACTTTGGGGGGAGCAGATGTAGCTCAGAGGTTGAGCGCCTGCTTCCCGTGTATGAGGTCCCAGGTTCGAGACCCGGTACCGCTTTGGGCTGAGGGAAAAGGGAGTTAAAATGCCCTGGAGCAGAAAAGAGCCTGCTCCTTAGGTGAACTTTAGGAAGGCCTTTGTCAGATGAGTGTAAGCACTGCCTCCCTTAACCTCACCCAATGGCAGAGAGAAACGTCTAAGTGAAGATGGACAAACTGAGTCATTGTAAAGATGAGACCGAAGTTAGCCAGTAATCATGAGTTTAATTCAAGTTATGATCTCATAGGGAGGTAAAAAGGCTCAGGAATCTGTCCCATCAGACAGACCTTGAATTCTGCTGCCTAGTTTTACATTAAAACTTTCAATAGTGCTGTGATTTTCATACCAAGTAGAATTCTATTTTGTACCCTGGCATGTGCCCTTAAAACCAGGAGAGAACTGTATTTCGGCGGCAAAACAATAAAAATTGTGACTAGAAAGAGGAAGTCTTAGAAAAAACAACAAAGCAAGCCAAGGCAGAGACACAGCTCTTATCTGCACAACCCCAGACCCCCAGATTCTGGTCCAGAAACGCTCGGAGAGATCAGAGACAAGTTGTAATCTGTGATAAACAGGTGGGGAGATGCGGAAGGCTGGTGTGGGTGCTGGAGCCTAGGAAGAGCCCAAGGGGTGGGTCTGGGGGTGGAATTTTGTAGGCCAGGCCAGGCTGCCTGGTGGCTGGCTAGTCTGGGAGGGGTCCTGGTGTGGGGCCGGAGCTGTAGACGCTCACGTGTGGATGCGTATGTCACCTGTGCACACACAGGGAAGGTGTTGACTAGGACCCTCCAAGAGCCCCAGGAGAGACCTGGCCGAGGGAGGGGCCCTACATCTTAGGCTTCCTTCACATCACAGGAGCTCCATCTCTGGGCAACACAATGCGGGTCAATGCGACCTAACTTGACTCCATGTAGAAAAAGGCACTAACCTTAGATCCCACGCTGAGTCCCTGCTGTGGTGGTGGAGGGAGAGAGGCGAGAAAGAACCAGAGACCACCACAGCAAAACTGGAAATTGGCTGTGGAGAAAAAACAAAGAGAGAGAACCAAGCCAGGCGAGTGGAGAACCTTCTGCCTTCTCTGCTGAAGCGCCGCTGCATGCTTTCTCAACTTAGGGTCTTTAATGAACTTTAATGACAAAAGGGGACAGTCATCGCTGTTGGTAATTAGCATGTGACAGGTGTACCTCAGGCTACACAAAGCACAAAGCGTGGTAAGATCCCTGCCCCCCTGAAGCAGCCTGACCTGCTGAGAAGAGCACAGTGGGAGAGATGCTGGACGCCACTGCCCGCCCTCCCAGGCTCCCAGGCTCCCAGGCCCACCCCAGCGCTTTCTCCTACCCTGTTGGTGACTGCAATTCCCTGTCAAACATAGAATTTTCCTAAATCGATCTCTAGGCTTTAACTGCTTTCCTGCTGCCTCTGTGAAAACTTAGGCAGACGAGTCATGTATCATTCCTTGAGTGACTTGTAAAATAACTACCTTGGTGAACACTTCAGTACATGAATTTATTCTCAGATTTAAAGACGTCATAGACTACTCTGTCTAGAAATGTTTTTTTTCACTGAGTAAAGACTTACTGAGCATTTACTGCACATCAGACGCTGAGTTGGGCCCTGGGGGTAAGAGCTGACTGAGGGAAATCCCTGCCCTGGAGAAGCCCATCACCCAGGGGGAAGCAGACCCAAGGGGTAGGCTCAGAACGCTCCACACTGTGCACAGCACAGCTGGGGCACCAGGGGTGGCATCTTGAAAGAGGACCCCGGAGAAAGGCAGCAGTGGCCGATAAGTGTTGAGAATTTCGGATGCTGGTTCCAGCTGGCCAGGGGTGCACTATAGCACAGAGGATGCTGAGTGTGTCCTCCTCATCACAGCACATGGCAGGTCCCCTAGGCCACCCTGGCCAATCGCGACGACGGCCACGGCTTGGGAGGCATGGCTCACCGTCCTGAGTCCTTTCTGCCCTGAGTTAGAGGGTCTCTGAGGTTTTCCTGCTCTCACTGGGGTACAGCATAGGCTGGGACTCTTTTCCAGGAGCCAGATGAAGGGCGGAAAGAATGACCACGAATTGATTCTTCCGTCCTCCCTGGTGGGGAACCGTGCCCAGCGGGGCTGAATTTGAAAGAGCCAAAGAGAGCGATGGTATTTTCAAAGTTTCGCTTTCCCACAGTCCTGCTGCCTTTATATTTGCAATGGTTTGTAGGAATCAGCTGGAGTGCTAGAGTGTACCTGCAATTTTAGAGTGGCTGTAAAGCCATTTGGTCAAGATTCCACCATCCTGGGGCTAATCCTCACCCTTTTAGTTCCAGGAGAAAATGATGATTGCAAAAGTCCACACAGGGTGTGGTCCAGAGAAGCTAAATGCTGCAACTTGCTTTGAAAACATTTTACTGTGATGATCTGAATTGAAGGGTGATAGAGCAATTTCGTCCTGCTGAAAGAGATGATTGTACACAAGCACAACACCTACAAGAGTTGTTTTCAAAGCAGTACAGAGTGCTGTATTTGCTAACTGAGTTTATAAATCTGGACCAGGCATCCTTGCCCAATGTTTGGTTATGTGGGGCATCTACTGCAGTTCTCATGCTTGACATTAGGACAGTTACTGGATTGCAAGTATCTATATAACCTCAATTTTCTGACTGCATGTGCCACGTTTTTGCAATGGGAGTCTTAAATGTTTGAAATGACTGACAGCTTATGGAGGTGCTAAAAACACTCACTGCCAATATCTAATCTTTGGGGGCCCAAAGAATTGTTTTTATTTCCACTTTCTTGTCTCTGCACAGTTATCTACCCAACTGCCACCATATGGCATGGCTGCCTATGTAAGTTTTCATCAGTCCTATTAGCATGCTTGAGTCACGTGTTACAAGTTCAAAATGAAATAAAATAATGCTAATAATAGTTTCAGAGGGTTAGAACTTTTAATCCCGGATATATCTTAAAATTATATCAAACATGCTTCTCTAGTTCATGCAACTTTAAAGTGTTTTTCTCTTCAGAAAACCTGTAGTTTCCCGAATTTATTAAAACAATTTCTATGTCTCTATTACAAAAAATGAAGGCAAAAGAGCTGCAGTTTCCTTTCCTCCTCTAACCTTGCATATTAGATGTTGGGCCTCTGATACGGTATCTGCCTTTTGAAGGATTTATGCACACCTATGAGACAGGCGAGGTTTGGATGACACAGGTAGCTCATCTCGTGGGATGCACAGAATTCCATTGGAATATCAGCAGGCAAAAGGCAAGTCTAGTTCACTGAGCCTTAATGATACAGTCCAAGAGATGGGCTGTTTGTTAGCAAAGCAACAACTCAGCTACTGGAGAACTCAGTCTTACGAAATTGTCCTGCTGTGTTGTTAATAACTTGGGATCTGATCTTGAGTACAATTAACTGATGGCCACAAAGTCGCCTGGCTTATCTTTTTTTTTTCAAAGATTTATTTTATTTTATTTATCCCCCCCTTGCTGCTTGTGCTGCTGTGTCCATTAGCTGCGTGTCTTCTCTGTGTCTGCTTATCTCCCCCTTGCTGTGAGGTCCTGCCGCATCAGCCCACGGCGCCGCGCGAGCCGGCCTGCCCTCACAAGGAGGCGCCGGGAAGCGAACCCGGGCCTCCCATATGGTAAACGGGGGCTCTATCCACTGAGCCACACCCGCTTCCCTATCTGGCTTATCTTTAACAAATGTTATCTCCTTGGGGTGAATCAAAAAGGCCATCCATTTGATGAGATCTGTAAAAGGAGCTGGTGGTATTTGACATCATTTTATTGTTTTATCTGTGGTGGTTTGCAAATTTCATCATCTGACAGACTGCTCTCTCCCCCTCCCCTAGGTATCTTCCCTGCAATTAGGGTAGGCTACCACTAGGTGGCTCACGGCACCTTGTGCTCACAGTTGAAATCATAAATCAAGAGTCTGGTCCAAGATCTAGATTGCGAACACATTTTATTTGTTATTTTGTGTGAAATTAACTGTTATTAGAACAGATAAACATTCTGACCCATAAAATAGTAGAGTGGGCAATCTCATAGCAGACAATAAGAAAATAATCTCCTCTGTACCCTTCGATCTTTTTATGTAACAGATTCCTAAGCCTTGTACTTTTACTTGGTTTACCTGAATTTTATGCTCAGACCTGTGGTTTTTTTTTTTTAAACCCATAATGAATTGCTGGCTTGGCGACTAGAGGCTGGGATGGTAGGACACTTCTAGAACTCAGAACCTAATTCAATCAGCTGTAAAGGGAAGATGCAGGCTCTCTACCAGGCCCACAGAATAGAGACTAGACTATTAGTCACTAAAAGTAAACAAATATGCAATAACCCAACTTAAGAGAAAAAAATGTGTCCACAGAAAAGATATGGTCAAAACAGAAAATAGGATTCAAAGACCTAGAATTTGTCTGGCTTTGACTTCTCAATCAAAATCAATATTTCCATCTTCAGTTGCTCTTTTGAGCTTGATTCTTGTTTAAAGTTAGGTAAATTAACGTTTCATTTGGAATTCTGAAGACATCTCAAAATCAATATGTCCAAAACTAATACAGTTCCCAGCACACAGTAGGTGCTCAATAAAATTTTTGGAAAGATAAAAATGAAGAAATGGCTCCTCTGCCATACCCTAAACCTAAACTCTCCACCTGTCCTTTATTATTTACTGACACAACACTTAGTCATTGCCACACTAGAAACCCTCTAGTAGATGGAGTCTCCCCTGCCTCACTCCCCACATCTAAGTTGATCATGTCAAGCAACTTTCCCTTGCCAGCCCTCGACAAAGCAGACACCATCTGCCCCACCTGATGTGGGGCACGGGGTTCCTCACTGCATGGCTTGCTCAGGAAAGGTCTTCTCCTGCTCCTCCAGGCAGATGGAAACCCTCCCTCTGGGATGGCTGACACCCTGTGCGGGATGGGACAAGATAGAGCACTCGCCACCTCCCATCGGCAGGAGCCAGGTGTGCCTCTGTGTCCCCAGCCTGATTGCAACCTCCGCAGCCAGAAGCTTTTCTTACTCTTCTCTGTGCCCAGGGCTTGGTCGCCTGCCTGTTGCACAGCGAGGGTCCAGGAAGGAAGACTGAGTGGGTGGCGCGGTGGAAATGCAAAGCGCGGCCTCTGCCCCTCTGGCTGACCTGGCCTGGGACGGAGAGTCCGAGGAGGGGCCCAAGCACTTAGCGTAGGAATGGCCAGAGCAGCCGCCAGAGCGCTGGAGGGGGGGCGACTGGGATGAGAAGGGCCTGCGGCTTGAGCCCCAGCAAACCGCGTTTCAGCGGCAGAGGACGGTCCGCTTCAAGGAAGCTGGTGTCCGAATTGTCACACGCGGTCACACTTGTCCTCTGCATGCGTCCTCGCGCGGCTGAAAGAGAAGCAGCTGCAGCTCTTCCTTCTTCCCTCCCCACGAAGTGCACACTGCAGGGTGGAGGGAGAGCCTCAGGCGAGGTGGAGAGCAGCACCGAGGGCCGGGGTCCACGCCGCAGGCGAAGAGCCTGGGCACCCGACGAGGACCGCAGGTGGCCCTGCTGCCCCGGGAGGTGGGGAACGATGGGCTGCCTGACTCTGTGGCCACGCGCCAGCACACCTAAAGAAGCCTCTCCGTGCGAGCCAGGGCGCCACCATATTCGCTCGTGCTTGGATGTGTTTTTGTTTATTGTTCATGACTGAGAGGCTCTGCAGATAAATGGGGCTCGTGATAACCAGGGCCTTGCTGGCACGAAGCAAGTGCATGGGGCAGCGCTGGTGGGTTGTGTGGCAAGGCGAGCCTCCCCGCGTTACCCCATTTGGAGCCCTGCTCCCGTCCTCTGAGCAGCGTGCGCATTTTGGCACATCGGCATCACGTGGGCTCTGTGACGAGTCGGAGGGTGCTGAGTCCAGCCTCTTTCTATTTACGGTTTAGTAGCTCTTATGCCCCAGCACATCCTCCTTTGATCATAAACAGCATCCAGGGTAGGAAAAGCCATTTCAGCCCAAGGCATTTCATTTTCAACATGAGCAAGTGCCCCAGGGCCTAGGTGGGGACCCCGGCAGAACCTGAGGCCAACTTTCTGAGGCCTGGGGTCTTTTCCCTGCGATGCAGTTGTTTGGTGGATGGTCACAGTGGGGTTCCTTGTGGGCTGTAGGGCGTTGCTTCCCTAAGGTGACCTGTGGAGAGGGCATTTGGGTTACTAAGGCATTGACAGCCCACAGGGAGCAAAATAGAGACCCGGGAGGAGTTTCTCGGTTAAGTGCAATATATTCACTCAGTCTGAGATGATACCTTTCCTATTTAAAAAATGCCTTTCCTGCCTGAATCTAAGCATGAGTAATCAGATGAATCCGCAATATGGAAAGTTCTACAAGACATCTTGCCCCAGCTCTTCAAAAATTTAATGTCATGAAAACAAAGATGGAGGGACTATTCTAGATGAAAAGATATAAGACATTTACTAACCAAATGCAATGTGTGGAACTGGATTGAATCCTGGATGAAAAAAAATCTATGAAAGACATTTTGAGGACAACTGGGAAAATTTGACTGACCTGTTGTTAGACGCCATTGGATTCAGGCTAATTCTCTCCGGGGGGACAATACTGTGGTCGTTTGGGGAGTGTTTTTACTCTTAGGCGTGCATGACAAAGTATTTAGGGCAGATGTGCACGACACCTGCAACTTCCAGATGATTCTACAGAAAGGTAACAGAGATAAAGCAAACATGACAAAATGTCAACAGTTTGTGGACATAGGTAAAGGGGATAGGGTATTCATTGTGATATTGTTTCAGCTTTTCAGTAGATTTGAACACTTTCAAGTTAAAGACCGGGAAGAAAAGATTCAATTCCTCTTGGCGAACTGTTTTATTGATGCTATATATTTAGGCTGTGCTCTCTTGAGTGATGTAAACTACTTTGCAATGAAAGCATTTTAGAAACAAACAGCAAAGCGATTCTCTTTCTTTTATGAGATGAGAGTCATAGGTGATAGTTGCTTTGCATTCATATCCAGAATAAAATCATGGGAACCCCCTAGTTGATGCTCCTGTTTGTTTGTTTTTTTAATGTTACTGGCTCATTAGACCCAGATATCTGGGAAGTGCTGCTCCAAGGCTTGGTTTGTGCTAGTGAGTGTTCTCCGACATTCTTCATATCACAGCACATACAGAAAATGGTAATTTTTGCACGGCTAAATTGGTGAGGCTGCTCATGCCCAAAGGTGGCCGTCCTAGAAGCTCCTGCTGCCCCCAGGATGCAGGCGTCCCTGTCTTGGCGCACTCATCAGCCATCCGGGCCACGCCAGTGCGCCACGCTCCCACCGGCTGGGAAACAGCGCTTTCTGTGCACAAAAGGAGCGTGCGCTGCTTTAAACATGATTGGACATGTTTGCCTGGGGAGCGCTGTAGCGTACGTGTTCAGTAGACTGTCAGTTCATGCTCAGGAGGCTCTGAATGAGGGTTCGGCATCACAGTGAATGAGCGATAGCTCTAACTACCATCACAGTGCCCGATCCCTCCAACACCTTCCTGTCTGTATCATCACTCATCGCAACACTTGTTAGGATGGATCTTGAGTCCTAACAAGGTTAACAACGAGGCAAACTCCTACACGAGCATATGGCGCAAACTCAGGAGCTAATGCGCTATCTCTGGCTTTTGTGATTCCGGCCAACTTGAATTTATTGAGATGAGGCAAGAAATTAATCTGAAAACAAAAACCTAGACAGGAAAGGAGACATGAACCCAGTTTAATCCAAACCTTTTTAATGAAGTAACATTTCATGTTCAAAGCTCAAAATTCCAAAGTTCTAAAGAATGGGTTTAAGTTGATTTACGCTTCTCTATTAGGAAGCTGCTTTGGTGAAGAGGAAAGAGGACCATGCTTGGAAAAGTGGTGCTTGGGCCCCCTGGTGCATCAGAACAGTCTGGTGAGGTTTTTTTTTCCCCATAAAACACAGATGCCTTGTCTTCATTCCCCAGAGACTGGTCGAGCATCCTGTTTCTCAAAAGCCTCCTCCCTGGTAATTCTAATGTGCATCGATACTGAAGACCACTCACGAAAGCAAGATGATAGTAAAAAGCAGAACTGTGAAGTGCTTTACCAATATGAGACTTGAGTTTTATTATGTTGCTACCATCACTTCTTTTCTGTCATCTCCTTCTAATTTGGTTAACTCACATCATTTTCAGTGGTGGCTCTTCCTCTGGAGTTCCTGTGGCCTCGTTCTTTCTTATTGGTTGTTGGCACAAAAGACTGGACAGTATCTGCGTGGGTACATATAAGCTTCCCTTTCATTCTTGACCCAAATACCACTGTTTCATGTCATTTCTGTTCTAGATTAACCACGCCTTTGCTTCCTGCCATTAACTCGGACACCTCAGACTTAGCTGCATTGACTGAGTGCATCGTGTCCAGGTAGTACACAGGAAATCAAGTGATCAGGGCATGGCCCAATTCCAGGCTCATTATCCAACTTTTTCCATAAAACAAATTTACGGAATTCAGTTAGTGTGATGTTAGAGAAACAAAAATCACACAGGTTGAAGTACTGTGATGACGACGATGACGATAGCTGTCACGCAGTGTTCATCTGTCAGACACCAGGCTAAGTGCTGTGTGTCCATTGACTCATTTACTATTCACCACAAATCTGTGGGGTGGGTACTAAATTATTATAATTCCCATTTTACAGATGAGGAAGCTGAGGCCCAGAGAGCGTGGTTCTAGACTTGATTTTGTCGCTAGTCAGCGGTGGGCGCTTGACTACATGGCGTAACCTCTCAGGACTTCAGTTTCCTGGTTGGGTTAGGGAGCCTCTAAGCTCCTTCCTGCTTCCTGCCTCCGAAACATTGCGAGCCATGCTGTCCTAACAAACTCTGTTCTCCTCGCTTCATTTAACAGGAGAATCCACTTCTGCTCCTTTATCTTATTGATTCGGCGCAGTGATTTATTCTTTTCTATCCTAGCCCTCTTTGGTTTTCTATGAGCCTCCTTTTCTGTTCTCTCTCAGCTCTTCAACGTTGTGACAGATTTCTCTTCTCTACCTGGGTCCTCATTGTTGTCGCGGTAGCTGAGTAGCTCGTCTACATTCATCACCACCAGAGTGTGGGCACTGCCATTTAGGAGCTGAATAGAGGCCTTGGAACATTAGTGAGTCCAGCAGTGTCATTTGCCTGAAAATTACAGTGTAGAAATAAGTAATGAAGTGATGAGAATGTCAGCAGTGTTCCTGGAGAACGGGACGGCCGCGGAGTGTCAGTATACTCCATTTTCATGACCGTCGGCCTTACTGCTACTGCGTGTCCTAAAGAATGAGGCTCTTAGCGTACTGAGGCACCCGATAGGGATGGCGATGTAACCAGCAGGTTAAGAGTTTCCATTCTCCTTCCAAATCCAAAGCTGTGGATGGTGAGACTGGAGAAGGAGGCAGGAAAATACTCAAGAAACCTGAGAGGTCCGAGGTACTCTGTTTCCTGCAAAGGCCTTGGGGATGGACATAGTCTTCATCCTGGGGAATTGTTCATTCGGGCAAGTGACCATGGAAAAGTCAGCCAAATGTTGTGGTACCCAATCTTGAAAACACGAGGGCCTTCGCTGCTTTGCCATTGGAATCTTGAAAGGGGTAGTTTACTATTCTTTATATGCATATCTGAGGGTTCCCATGATCACCATGTGTTTATTAAGAAATTATATAAAAGAGGCCAGGTAGAGGATGAAAAATATTCTCATCTGAGTATGCCTACCTGGCCATTCTAACACTCAGTTCTCTCTTTTACAAGAAGCCATGAAGTTTGTGGATTCCTCCAAGTTTCCAAGTGACTCACGTCAATGAAGGCGGTAAATCAGTTGGGCCAAAACACCATCGGAAACGTCTCTGTCAGCAGGGAGCAGAAGTTATATTAATTAAAATGTTCTGAGAAGGTACAAGGAGCACGCCAACGAGTCACATAACTATTTTCATCCTAATTAAGGATGTTCCCTCCTGGTATCTTGTAAAGTAGGGAGTTAGAATCAAAACGTCTGTGACATTTCTAGGAGTGTCAGCTAGGAGCTGAGCACAATTGATAGGATACCGCCATTTTAATTAATCAATATTCATTCAATCTCCTCTCCCTGTTCAGAGAAGCTTAGCAAAAATACAGAGTGAAACACGATCAGAATAACACGGGCCGCCTATGTTGTCGGATAAAGTTGCGGTTGCAAAAAGTCAGACGTTTCCTGACTTGACTTCACCACACGTAGAGACTGAGTGCAAATCTTTGGACATTTTTGTGAGCTGATTTTTTAACCATTGACTAACAAGAATTTTATCACGAACACTTTCAAGTATTAATAAATAGACACAATTTTCATCCTTGGAAAGCCAAGCTAAAGAGGTGCAGGGTGAACACATTGGCAGTAGCACCATCTACTCTGGATCACATATTCCTGGGAAGCCACTGATTTTCAAATGACAAGCCCTGGGCTCATCTTCTACATCCGAAAATGATTTGAGAGGAAGGAATTTGGTAGATTAAGCACTGGTACCCCTTAAAAAGATGTTCTTTAATGAGAAAAAAAGAGAGAAAAACACCTTTTTTGGTTTATGGTGATGTAAAATATTGAGATTATGGGTATGAACTTTATTTCAAGTGTAGAGCTGGAAGAGCATATGAGTAAGAATGGCTTGTGTTGGCGTCGGCAGAACTGACATTTGCGAGAGAAGAGAGAAGCCGGTGTCTAGCTGGAGGACCAGCTCCCTCGCTTGCTCAGCTCTACCAGGGGCAGCATGTGCAGGAGGCCTGGCCCTACCACCCGCGTGCACCCTTGGTCAATACTCCCCAGAGCAGAACCCAGAAAACGGGAGTCTATGACATGCACGCTGTCAATTAAAAGACCAATAAACAGGCAGCTTAATTGAACATTATGCCATAGAGTACTCTAATTGGTTCAACATATTGATTTTTGAGAATTCTCAATTTGTTTATCAGAACAAAGTTTATTCTTTTTAAATTCCTTTGCCAATTTATTGCTGTATTCCATGGTTTTTGCAATGTTTGCTTATATGCAGTTTTACATCAGAGGAAATGCTTTCCCACAATTAACGCTGAACCAGTCTGTAAGAGGTGGTTTAATACGATCAGAATAACATGGACCAACTTTATGTTGTCAGATAAGGTTGCGGTTGCAAAAGATGGACAGACAGATGCAAAATCGTTGTAAGGGGGATTTTTGCCTGGATTCAATCTAAATACATCTCAAAAAATTGTAAAATAGAATCTACCAGCTAAAACTAATGAGCACAAAACTGCATTGATTTGGCCCAGGGTGGACAAATAGAACATCTGGCATATTTGGCACCAATGACACAGCTGGCATTGTTGGAAGCAGTTCTGCAGAAGGTGCAGATGCAGAAATGGGAGAATTGGTACAAACAGTGCAGATGGAACAGTTGGAGCAGATGACAGTGGGCAGAGCTGGCGATGCTGGCACAGGTGTCATAACCTCAACAGCTGGCACAAGTTGTGACAATCCTGGGATTTCTTAGTACAAGGCACATGTTCATTTTGGCTTTGGCTGCAGAGAGATAAGAGAATTTTATAATTAGTAAATGTGCCATTTAAAAAAGAACTTTTTTCCCCTCCATCCTTAAGGACATCCACCTCCAACTGTTAAAGCTTGGAGTATAGAGCATTTTTGCAAATTGGAATTTCCCCGAGAAAGCCATAATTGATAAATACAGATTTCATATAAGAGGCAATTAGATATTTTTGTTCCGCTGTAGATAACATTCGAGAATGGAATTTCTTCATAGGAGTTTTGTGGGAAATAAAGGTCAAATTTTTGGAAATGAAAGTATGCTTTGTATTTAAACCAAAATGTATTCGTTATCAAATTAGAGGGCCCTTTGTTTCAGAATTATAATGAGTATTTCCCAATTATATGAAATTTCCTGTAGAATCACACTTGAAGGTATGGTACAGAATTGGAAACCTGTCTACAGAACAGGTTGGGGAAAGAGAAAAAAGGCTGGAATACAAAATTGGAGAAATCATGATTCTGCCACTTTCAAATACCAGTGGGACTTGGCTCTAATTTCATCTAAAATGCTGTAATCTGGGCTTGAATCAAAAACACAATATAGAATAATCTTTTGGGCATCTACATTTAATACCAGATGAAAAGTTGAAAGAAAATAAAATCAAGTTGTCTGTTAGTGGTTAGACATCACTATTTTCTTTGAATATTTTTATTATGACTAAAGCCTGTCCATATCAAGGAAAGAGCCAAAAATTCTCACCTAATTATAAAATAATGAAAACATACTGAGGGATTAAATAATCCCTTAAATCGATGAGCACATCCAAGGAACATGGTAGATGGCTCCACAAATTCTTGTTGCATAAATGAACCTATGGTCTCAGAAATATCAATATTCAGAATTTTTAAAAGTCAGTAATCACCTTCAGTATTAGTGACTAATTTTCTATTAGGAGGAAACAGATCAAGCCCGTTCTCGTGCCCCTATAGCCTCACATTTGATCCGTGCCTCTTTGCCTGTCTCCTTTCCCCAAAGCAAATCGTAGATGGGAAGGATTGGTCTCACGTCACCTACGCTCTATCCCCAAGTAAATCTAAAATTCTTTAGGGTCACCAGTTTATCTTGAACAACACTCAGCATAAGAAATCAGCTTCTGTTCATAATTAGTGTGACACAGGCAGTGTTTTATAAGGTGTTTTGAGACTTTTGGGAGACCATTACATAAGGGTTAGTTATTTCTCACTGTTTGTCAAGTTCTTGACCATTAAAAGTGTGCCATCTTTGTTTCCAGATGGCCCTGCTTATTGCTACTTATATTTAATTAAAATGACTGCTTAAAGTCATAGAAACATATTTGATTTCTATTTCTCCATCACTTCTGCTTTGTCATGATCTCATGTGGAACCCAACTACACTATTCTTACTCAGAACTTTAATTCTATCACTTAACTTTACTTGTTTTCTTGACTGAGCTGACACAAATGTTTCTTCTGAAAACATATAAAATACCTGAATTTGTTAACTGTACCTCTGTGATACAGGGCACCTGGGAGGTAGAAGAGGCGGTAGAAGGGCTCACTGCTCTCTTTGGACGTGGGTGATGACAGGTGATTCCCTTTGGATGAACAGGCTGGAAATGCCCACCTGGTGCAGCTTCCCGGCATCCCGGCTGGAACTCAGGTGAGCGTTGCTTCTAATCAGCAAGTACTCCATGAAAACTGATCAATTCAGGGGAATAACGATGAGGGGTATTTCCAGGCTTTGACATTTGAGGGGTCGGTAAAAGTTTTTCTGAAGGTTGAGGAGAAGGGTGAGTCATTCTTTTGAGCCTCTGCCTTCTTCTGGAATTAAATGAAAATTAAACATGAAAGATGCAATCTGCTGCAGCAATTGGATTCCTCTAGCTTGTCCCAGCCACTGTCTATTTCTAAGCACATTGAACTTTCCAATTTATTGGCGTCTCATCTTATGTAAATATTCTTTTCTTTCTCTTAGCTCCAAGACATCAGGATGTGCTTTCCTTCCACCCTTCCAACAGTTGCTCCACATTATGCCTCTCCTTTTCCCTGGAGGACTTTGGAAGGCTATTTGAGCTGGAGTTTTTTTGAGGGGTGGGGTGGAGGCAGGGACTCCTTCGTGGGGGGCGGCTTCTCTCCTCTGCACATGGCAACCTGGGATACACTTTTTTCCTAGGCTTTATAAAATGTCTATCGTGTTGGAGAGGTGGGAACAGAAATAAAGCTTAGACCTCTAAAATAAAAGCGTCTATAGATGCAAAAAGTAAATAAGTAAACCCAAGGGAAATTCATACATTACCTTGTATGAATTTTGTACTTGAACGTCACTCTTATACTAGAGCATCACTTCTTTGAACCTTCCGTGCATTCTCCTGTTGCATCAGCTACTGTCCCCACCTTGACCACAGCCCCAGCTCCTCTTTGGAGTTGTGAGCATCACCTCTTGCACAGGGCACAGCACCGGGCTGTGTCCACAATGAACACGTTTGTGTGGGGTCAGTGTTGACCCTGCCTACCCCTTCACAGAAGCCTGTGTGTGTGATGATCATCAGGACGCAACGACACAGCGGTAATAGTCTGCCAGAAGTGGGAAGGAGGGGAGGACACAGGTGACAGTTACGTGGCATGTTTTTAGGGCAACCACAGCCTTGTATGGATGCTGTTGGGCTACTGTTTCATTGCACCTTAGAATTGAGCTTATTGTTGGAAGTTTGATGTAGGAGCAACATTTACGCTACAATCTATTTCCCAAACTAACGTGCTGATATCTATCATTGTGTGTCTGTGGATGAATCATTAAATAAAGTGTTGATACATTTAGTCTTTTAAAATTGTTTTAGTGTGAAACATTTCAAATATACATAAGAAGGTGACTAGAATAGTGGGCTCTCAGGAACCCCTCACTCAGATTGAATAATTATTAATATTGGCCAATTTGTTTCATCTCCCCTGCCCTCATTCCACACGTGCTTTTTTTTTTTTTACTTTCCTGGGGTATTTTAGAGGAAATCTCAGACATCATGTCATTTTATCCTGAAATACTTCAATATTCATCTTTAATGGACATGGGCAATTTTTAAAAGCACAATAACCAAGCTACTATGACCCTTAAGAAGCAACTGGGTTTTCTTCAGAGCATTTAATTCCTGGTCCACATTCAGAGTCCCCTGCTTTCTCAGAGCTGTGTTTAAGCCGCCGGTTTGTTAAAAACAGGACACAAACAAGGTCCTGATTACTTTCTCTTAAGTTTCTTTTGTTCTCTTTTTGGATTTCATTGATTAGTTGGAAAATCAAGTCTTTGGTCTTTAGAATATCCTCTGTTTTGGGTTTGGCTAATTGCTTCCTTGTAGAAATGCTTAACCTGTCTCTCTATCCCCTGCATTTTCTGTAAACTGGTATTTAGGTCTCCAGGCTTGATTAAATTCAGGTTCAATTTTTTGGCAAGAACATTTCCTGGTTGGTGCTGTGTACTTCCCATTGCATCACGTAATATCTGGTTGAAGCTAAGTGAAGCTAAGATGGACCTGTGGGTTCAGGTGGCCTATATGCTTGACCTTGAAGACTATTCATCTATTCTTAAGCTTCTTTTCACACGTGGATATTGCTAATTTTGTCTCCCTTTCTTTGTATAGTCACCAGGGAGCCCGTTACTTTGTAATACATATTCCTAATTTTTTTTTTTTATTAGAGAACTGTCAATGGTATATCTATATATCTATCAAGAAATTTTCCCACAGCATATTTTACATGTGTTTTTCTTGCCTACACATCCTTGGAGGCTAAATCTCAAGTATAACATCTTTGTGCATCCAAACACATTGGTCATTTGCAGATCGGCCTTTAAATAATAGTCTAGGTCACGGAATGACCAGCGATTACAGGAATCAGAATAAGTATTTGTAGTGTGGCTACTTTCAATCATATTTGTGACTAAATTGAGTCAACTCTTCATTGTTATGTAACCAGTCTACAAATGGTGGGTCCAGTTGTTTCAGGAATCCTAATAGCTAAGTAAATTAAACTGCCCTACCATATTAATTCATTCTTGGCAATTTATCCCTGTAATTCTCAATTTTTGAGAATAATATTTGTTATTGTTAAAACAAATTCTATATAATAAAATACCAAATTAAAAATGGTAGATATTACATGACTTACTTTTTACTTCACATCATTGGTAAAGAAATAGAATAAACGGAAATATAGTGAAATAATCAGATGTACTTAGATGATAGAATAATTCCCAATGTGAATAATCAAGGTCAAAAGCCTATGGGGAAAAATGCATGCTAAATTTGATTGTTTAAAATAGATTATTGCTAAATAAATATAACTAGAGGTGTATGCAATAAAGTATTTTATAGACAATCCCAATATTTTCATATTTTAAATTCTTGTCTGTTTGAACATTGAAGTGTTACTATCACTGGTCCATGATTACTGAATATAAAACTGAATGTTTTTCCAGTGGTGATTAATAGTAACTATAAACATTCACAGTAATGATGAAACATTTCAAGTCTTTGTGAAATCTTAATTAGGAAACATGTCATTTCTGTATGAAGTTTGAGGTTTCACTTCTATTATTTCATTTGATCATTACTACAACCCTATGGGAGATGTAGGATGAGATCAAATATCCCATGCAAGGCCACCTAGCCAATAAGTGAGCACGCCATTCACCAGGATCAGTGCTAAATGCGACTCAGACCGCCTCATCCTGTTCTGGAGAGAAAACATTTAACCTCCGTAGCTCCAGGTATCCCGAAGCCCTGAGCCTGTCCGACGTGTTGTGGAAGCTTTCAGTTCTAGCCTGCTCCACCTGCTTCAGGGGTCTGGGACTCTTTGGCTTCAAAGCCTTTTCACAATCTACGCTCAATTTATCTGACAGAGGACATTTGGTTGCCTTCATAATTCTCTCCTCTCTTGGGGATCTCCAGCCATAAGCCTCTTCCTGCATTTTTCACTCACAGGAAAGCTAGAGTTTTGTGTGGCTTTCACCTTCCTCTTATTTTTTATTTTATGAGAACAGAATAAAGTTGGAGAGAAACAAGATGTAAGACTTTTGTAAGATATTCATTAAGACCCTCTAATGCGATTCTCCACCTCCCACCCCCAATATGAAAAAGTTTTCTCTGGCAACCACCCTTCCCGTTTGCTTCTCTCTTCTTCCTGAAGAATGGGCTCTGTTGGGAAGGGTTTCTATATTAAGCCCCATCAGTTTTCAACACGGCTTTTTGCCAAAGACCTGATTGTTTTTTTTAAATAAATGGTCTTTCTTGTCCTCCCCCCCAATATTTAATTAGAAAACATTCAAATAGAGATACATTTTGTTTTTCTTATGATGCTTTGTTTATAAGACAATGATTATTAAATTGGGAAATGATATTTTCTCATTGATTAGTATCCCATTTTAGGTCTTTTCACCGTATATGGTGCTTTTGAGACATTTGCTAAAGTGAATTTGGAGAATGATCAAGAACTTGGAATTACTGAGCCTGAAGAAGAAACGGTGAAAGGACAGCTCTCCAAAGCTTTTGTAATCATTGTAAAAACGATTTTGTCAGTCATTTTATTCACTTAAAAAAACAAAGTGAAATATTTTTTAATGACAACAAAAAATTCAGAGAGACATAGGAAATACCTTAAGAGTAATTGTTTAAATATGAGAGTGTGATTTTAAGTGACTCTTGGAATCTTTCAGAACAACAAAAACCACAGAAAGCAATCATTGGTTGATTCCTCAAAGATTGGGGACAGGCTTTCAGAAAACCCAATCCTGCCTTTTTAGCTTTCAGCCCCTAAGAGACTTTGCTTTTCAGAGTTGCCCTGTCTGAGGTCACTCCCCCAGTAGGGTCGAGGGCTTTTCTTTCATCCGACTTTAAACTTGGGCCAGTTTCTATTTCTTCTTCTTCCTCTCAACCGTCTCCATCTTCACAGCGACAGACTGCATTCAGTAATTGCTGTCTTTTGTAATTGTTCTATCTCCAAATTGGCTGATGAGGGGAGAGACCCAGCTGTCCATCAGAATGGGGTAGAGTGGCTGAGGCAGCCACCCTTGAGCTGGAGAAAGTTAATTGTACTTTCCGAGGCGCTCCCGGTAGGAGAGGTGCTGGGAAGGACCCTGGGAACCTCTGTTAGTGTGAATTTTTTTTCCCTGAGCATGTCCATTTGTAACCTGGAAAAAATGTAGTAAACATCATGTTAATTAGATTTGCAGAAGAAATTAAATCAGGAAGTGCTGGAAACACCAGTGACTAAAGAGAAACCCTCACAACTAGGGTTTCTGAGGTTAAAAATGTGGAAAGGATCAAACAAAATGAGAATGAGCACAGACAGGTGTAACCCCAATGCTTTGGAGGGAAAAAGCAAGCTGTAAAAGTAAGCAGCAAGAGGGAAGATTTCAGAAAACAGCAATGCCAGAGAGACGAGGGGGAGAACGGACGACAAATTAGATGTGTTTGCAATATGCCGTGGAAGCTAATGTGATTTGGGGCTCTGTGTGCACAGGCATCACATCATCGGGGAGAGGTGGAATAATTTAATGCATTTGGCAGAAACACACCTGGAATATTGTGTTCAGATCTGCATATCTCGGGAGCAGACAGATATAGAGTAACAAGAGGGAGAGCAGCATAAAGCAACAAAAGTGATTAACGAGTAGTGGGCTGATGTGTGAGACGCATGGACTGTGTGCTGTGTCTTTAAAGGAGTGACAAGAATGGACCATTTAATTTTCCCTAAGACTGGTTTCCTGATTTCTTCACCTAGAAGACCCAAGAATTATTAAACGTGTAATTTGCATAAAGGTATACACTGTAGTTTAAAATGGAGGACTGAAATGTACAAGAAGGGAAACTTGCCGAGAATTGAAGCTCTGTGATTGTGAAAGTATCTTTTCAGGAGAGTGAAGGGGGGCCATGGCTAAAGAAAACCCTGCTTTACATTGCCACCATCGTTTTCATTCCGAAGCCATTAAACGTCCCCTAGCCGGCTCTCCAACACCGAGGACCGAGGCGGAGCCGCTGACGTGGAATCCCAGACATCTTCCTGGTGCTCCCCAGCAATTGCTCCTCTACAAAGTCCCACTCCGAGGTGGCCATTTTACACTTGGTTTTAGTGTACTCGCCAGGAAGGGCTTGTGCCAGGTGGTTTCTCTTTTCCACCTTTTGGGAAGCTCCTGATGCGAAGGCAGTGACCAGGAGCACCAGAAGCTCTGCTCCGTGACCGCAGGCGGCCACTTAATCCGAGGGTTGGCTTCTCATGGCAGAGGAAAGCTGAATCTAATTTGAAAAATCTCAAAATGATAGCAGGAGGAGCAGCATTTTGTACTAGCTAATGAGGCTAATTTGTTCTTAAAATACAAGTTGCTGTACTTCCTAAATTAAAATTCACTTCTGATGTAAATACAGAAGATATAAATATAGAGAAGAGATGTATGCTGTATTTTTTATTTCTGCAATTTGGAACTGGTGAAGAAAATGAGTTTCTTCTCAAAATTCAGGGAGATCTTTGCTTCCTGGCTGCCAGGACTGGGAAGGGCATTAGCTTTAGAAGAAAGCAGAGAAGGAAGCGGTGCGTTATGAAGTGTACTGTCCTGGAGGTGATTTCCTAGATGGTTGGTTGTCAGTCTTCCCGTCTGGAAAGTGAATGTAGGGGAGTGTAGTGCTTTCAAAGAGTCTCCTGACGAATGCTTCATTAACGTTTAGATATTTGATGGCATCTACCTGACGTAAAGTTCTGCCTCCTAAATCAAAGGGTTTCTTTTCCTTTCTGTTCCCCTTTAAACTGTGGTGGGATAAGTGATTGCTCTCAGATGGTCCTTCTGTGGAAGGGGATGTTCTCATTCTTTTCACATTGACTGTTACAAAGAGCAGAGCAGAGTTTTTAGTTAAAGAAAACAATCAAAAGAAAGACCTTAAAAATAAATGGCATTAATTTTCTAAATACTATTTGATCAGCTATTTAAAATAACAGTTTTGACCACATTCTAGAAGAAATGGATACTCTTAATGGAGTGAAAATATGTAATGCCCAAACTAACAAATTATACCTAGCAATTACCTGAAGTATAGTTTAATACCCAACTTGTTTAAGGATTCAGGCTACTCTCACTCTAGGCCTTGCATTTTAATACTGGCCTCTGATTTTTCATCACATAACAGAGGCATTAAGGCTTTAGCTGCCCCCAACCTTATCTCAGTTTAAGCTCAGTATAGGAAAAAGGAAAAAGCTATGTTACGTATACGAAAAAGTGATAAATTACATCTGATTTTGAATGTCTGTAGCAGATACATTTTGACCTTTCAGATGCCAATCTTCACTTTATAGCAATGGAAACAGCTCCTCAGAGGAACGTAAATGACTGTTCACTGACAATCTTTGTCTCCAGAACAGACCAGGTGAAGGCCACCATGGCTCTATAATCAGGAGCGATTGAGCCAAAGGCCCTGTGGCCCCTTCCCATTCAGACCTGGCAGAGTTTCTCCAGGAACTGCTGCCTCCCCGGGCCACTGTGTCTTTATTTTAGCATTGCTGGAAAAGTCTTGCGTTTAGCAGTGCTGTTAAAACTGGGGCAAGTGTATGCCCCATCGAAGGAAGGAAGGTCTTTGCGCAGAGTCTAACATGCCGTGCAAGCTGCTGACATGGCAGGCGTTTTCACGGTCCAATGAGAACACCTCACCGTCTCTCCAAGGCCCTGCCGGCAATGGCCTGTAGTTCTCCAGGCTTCCGGGGTACCACCCTCCTGGCTCTCTGAGCTTTGGCCACGCTGCCGTGCGCTCTCTGGCTTCAATGTGATCGTCTTTGGCGCCTCAGGGTCTTGGCACTTGCTGTTTCTTCTGCCTGGGACGCCCTTCCCCTAAATCTTTAAGTGGCTGCCCCCTCACCTCTCCAGGTCTCAGCTTAAAGGACTTTCCCACTGGCCCATTCGCAAATAGCCTTGGTGCTGCCTTTTCTGCAGCTTACTCTCCATCGTATTTTCCTGTTTCCCCCATTCCCCCTACCTCCTCCTCCTTCTCCATAGCACGTGACACAACTGAAGATTGTCCTGCGTGTTTATTGGTAGTCGGTCTATTGGCTCTTTCCTCCACTCGGATGTAGGTCCCACGAGCGTAGAGGACTTGCTTGTTTTGTTCTCTGCATCTTCTCTGCAATGCTTGGTCCCTAAAAGGGGGGCCAATATTTCTTAAATATTGGAGAAATTTTTGAAGAAACATCCCATGGCACATTTCCCCAGCATTTCTACTTGTAGAAATAGGGGAGAAGGGAGACAGTAAAAACAATTGACTTGGAATACACTCAGCCACGCTCCTTGGCGATGGCTGCATCAGGCTATCAGGATATAACAAACATCGGCAACTCCGGAGAACTCATCTGGATTCCACAGATGCCAAGATAACCCCTGTCACGAAGGCAACAGATCAATAGGCTGGATTTTGTAGATGCACAGGAAATTGGAGGCCTTGCAAAAGGACACAGGCTGGAAGGCCTTCGAGGTCAAGAGTTTTCGTTTCAACAACTTTTTTGGATCTTCTAAAAGAATTGGAGGACATAGAACAAGCCATTTACCGCCTGTGAAATGGGGTGAAGTGGGATGGAATATTGTCAAGATAGATGCCACGGAAGAGCCAGTGGGAAGGAAATGGAGTAGGTCCATTCTCAGTCAAAGAGCATGGACAGTACGAGGCATCTGGAATTGCCCCCTTGCCTTTCCCACGTAATGGAAGCCTGATAGGAGGGTACATACATGGATGCAAAGGAAAGAACCCAGTCCTTCTGTCAGGGTGTCTCAGAGAACAAAAACTGCATCTGTCACACCCGCTGAGTCTAAGTGCCCATAGGGACTCCTGGTCAACCCTGCTGTGGTCCTAGGGGAAGCAAGGGCATCTCTCCCAGGGTATGTCCACAGGCAATAAAAGCTAAAAGACCGCTTCTAAGCGTCAGGTATTGTTCTAGGCACTTTGCATCCATTAACCCACTGAATCTCTGCAACAACCCTGTGAAACGAGCACCATCATTATTTCCATTTTACAGATGAGGAGACTAAGACACAGAGAGAGGAAGTAATTCGCCCAAGATCAACCAGCAGTCAGTGGTAGAGCCCACACTTGAACCTGGCTCCAGAGCCTGTAAAGACTCAGAACTCTGAGTCTGTTTGCCTTGAGATCTTGGTTTTATAGTGAGAAGCTTTTTTGCAGCCCTCTCAAGTATATCCCATCATCTTAGAAGGAGGAAAACCAGAGCCACATACTAGGGAGTAGTTTAAGGCTAACAGTGCCTTAGTATGCCTGAGAATCACGACCGAGTGACTGCGTAGTGATCCACGTGTGCCTCAGCTGCCCCGAAGGGGTCTGATGGAAAGGCAGCCTACTTCTTCCCATGAGTGCCCTGACGTCATGTGCGGGGCAGCACGGAAGGCGTGTATGACTTCCTGCACAGGGGCCTCTCGGCTTTCCCTTCTGCTACACTTCAAGGGACGCTTGTTCTCAGCACTTGTCCCACTGGTCCTGCACCTGGTAGGAGAGGCAGTGCAGTGGAGAGGGAAGAGAATGGACTCTGGACGTAGGCAGACCTGGCTCCAAGTCCTGTCTCTGCCATTTACTGGCTATATGACTGTTGAGCCCAACTCCAATTCCAAGTCACTGGAATCCATGCCAGTTTTATTACTGAAGGTGTAGACCAAGGTTTCATGATCTGGGGCTTGGATGAGGGGTGATAAAGAAAGTGCTTACCTGATGGCAACAAGAGAGTTAAGATCAATTAAACTGGATTTTACCCCTCCAGAGTCCAACACTTGTTCCTCCAAGTACAGTGAGTTGCAGAGATAGCACATTATGTACCAATAATGAAAATAACTCTGTGAACAGCACGGAAGTAAGTTGGGGCTACTTCCACCCACACAGAGATGAATTTTATGTGCAGAAGCCCAGTGGAATATAAATGACTTGCTATATATGAGAGCTAAGACACAAGAGGCTGAGACTCTGGGACGTAGCTCAAGAAAGAACCTGCACGCTTTTTCTCACCTCTAGTTCTGCAGAGACAGATCATGGGCACAAGGATTCCCTTCTTGCAGGGGTATTACCGGCTGTAACAAACGGCATGCCCAGTGTGAGCGAAAGCGTGCTGTTTGGAGGAACTGAGTACCAGGGGCCTCCGGTTCTCACCGCAAGCTCTCTAGATGCTTTCCTGCGTGTCCTCATTCAGGGCACGATTCACTGGCAGCAGGTGTTTGTTCATTTTGATAAATGTCAGCTTCTTCCCATTCGCTTTGGAGAGCTCCTACCCTTGCATGCTGAAGGGCAAACCGCTTACACACTTTATAGCCCTGTGGGCTGGGGTTGGTCCCAGCCTCCTCTCCCGTTGCCAGTGAAGGGACGACTCAGCATCCAGATGTCCCTCGTCATCTGACTGGTCCAGGCTCGGGAGCCCCCAGCCTGCCGTGATGCACAAAGAGAAGGAAACCCAAGGCTTCCAAGGGCTCCCACTCATGCAGTACTTGAGCACCGCTGTTTGCTGTCTGTTATGCTCCTTCCATCCCTGACCACCCCTCCTTTCCCATTTGTTTGCTTCTGAAGGCTCACTTAATCGAATATCCCACTCAGTCAGTGGAAGCAGCGTTGAATCACGCATGTCAAGGCGCTGTCCAAGGTATCACACCCTGCTCTTAGTTACCGCGGGTTGCCATTTACTACCAGAAGGTGTGCTCCACTTTTGCTTCTGTGACACTTCCTCCTTACAAATCTGAAGGATGATGGGTAAACAACAAACTGATTAAGTAATATTAATGAAGAGTTTAGAGATAAAATGGGAGAAGAGACTTTGTGACTTTCACATGGCTCTCTTCTTAATATTTATTTAACACTTGAAGAGGGGCTTCAAATTAAGCTATGTCCACCTACATGAAAATCCTTTTTAATCTATCAATAATAACTGATTAATTATCTGCAGGATCACAGCATAGTTATCAGTCTTGAGAGGGATTTGCAAAGGGTTAGACATGGTTCAAGCTTTCAGAAGGTTTGTAATCAATCTAGTTAGGCAGTCATAATGTACATATGTGAAACAATTCAAGTAACATATAGTTAAGTGGTAACTTTTGTGGCACAGACTAGAAAGGATATAGAAATTGAAAAAGGTGGAAGGTCAGCGGCGTCCAGTGATCTCAAAGGAGGTATTCACAGACGCCAAGCTTCTGTTCAAAGACAATGGCTGGGGTTTGCATAGATCGAGGGGGAGAGTGCAGGTATGCAGGTGGTACACCAACAAGATTTGCCTGAATGTCCACCTCTAGGTTGGAATTTGTGTACTGTGAAATAAGGAATTAGAAAATAAGAGTGCTGATAAATGTGGAGTGTTAAAATGAAAAACCTTCTTTTAAACAAATCAAGAACTTGAAAGTCACTTTGCAATCTTGTTATGGCCTTTGTTTTTCTACATTAAATAAAAAAATGTTCCCAGAAGCTGAGTCTCAAAGTATAGCTCATTAAACATTGCTATTAATCAAAAATGATTTTTAACTTTTTAATTTTTCTATGCAATGAATGGCCCACTTCTAGGTGACAGTTACTCTATCATCTACTTGCAATTGGCATGGTTATGGGAAACTTCTGATTTTTTTTAAAAAACTAAACTTTTCTATAAAGGCTGTGACACTTCACAAATGGCTTCACCATTCGCTTTCTCAGTGATAAGAACTCAAAGAAAATGTGCATACCATCTAAGGAAAATGCTAAGCAAGCCAGCATAGAACAGAAATCAAAACAAATCCCATGGCCACATCGGGAGACTCTGATGAGTGCTTGTTATGGAATGCCAGGAGGAGGCGCAAGGAAGAGGGGGCCAGAAGACCCGCAGGAGGAGGCGCAAGGAAGAGGGGGCCAGAAGACCCGTTCTGGCCAGGTTCTGGGCAGAGCACCCCGTCTGTCAGCCACGTGAGCAGCGTACTCTCCTCTCCATTAACTGTCCCGTGAGCAGATATAAGATGGCGATAATGCCGGTCTTCTTAATTTGCAGGACTTTGTTTGGCATAAAGATAAGTTATGGTATAATAATAAGATGGGAAATGTTATTATTAATGCAGAGTCCCTCCAGAGAAAACGGCATAGATGGAACCAACGCGGGTCCGCAAGGCAGCGTCTCAAGAGCCACTCTTAAGGTACATTCGGATCACAGAAGCAAAGATTGGATTCTTCATGTTAATTCATAGCACAATTTAAAAACTTCCGCTTTGTGACTTTGGGCTTGTTTGTAGACCTACCTGTTAAGTTTGCTTATGTGTGTGTTTTTATCATGACTCATCTATTATCTTTCTCTATGCAAAGCCCGTTAGGTGGCATTTGCATTGAGTGGAGTGATTTTTGTTTTCAAAGAGGGAAATTTTTACAAATTGTGCTTCACTTTTATTTCAGCTTGAGCTGTTTTCTCCTGGGAAAACAGCTTTTTGCTTGGCAAAAATGAATGTGAAGCATTGGCGAAAACGAAAGGCCGTTTTCATTGCAAAGAAAACTGCCTTTTGCTTTTGCCAAAAAAAAGCAAAACATATGAGACAAAACCACAAATATTTCCCTGTTTGCAAACCCTGTGAAAACGTGATTTTTCACCAGTGGTGAGAATATTTTCCCACACTACTCTTTCCATTTCTAAAAATTATGGTTTCAATGGTAGAAGTCATAATTTACACCTACAACACCTCATTGCCATGATCAAATATCATGAATATTGTTGTTAAGCGTGTTGAATATATTTTCTGAAATGTGATATTGGAGAAGCTGTATCCCCTACCCAGTAAGAGTCTCCACAAAGTAGGTGGAAATGACGCTGAGCAAGCAACGGCGCTGCACTGGGGCTGAGCAGCAGAGCTGGAAAGGAGCGCTGTTTGGAGTTCAGTTTGTAATTGATACAGGGGGCACAGCAGAAGGAAAAAACACTGGAGAGAGCAGTAATGAAAGAGAACGGAAGAGTAATAGTTACCGAATGTGGCAGCGAGAGCGCTGAGGTGATGGTTGAGGGAAGTGCATTTCTGTCCTGGGTGGAAACGTTGGCAGATTTGCTCAACCGCGTGGGGCCTCAGATTCCCCATCGGAAAGTGAGATTCAATGAGATGACCGTTTAGGTTCCTCTAAAATTTTGTAATAACCAGATTTGAAGTGCACTTGTAAAATACAGAAATCGTGAATATTAAGGAATCTCCACTAATTGATTCTTGATTCCAAAATAAGCCTCTAAAGTCAGAAGGCTGCTTTGGTGCCTTTAATTATGTTTACATGAAGGTATTCACGTAACAGATTTAATTGTTAATTTCTCTGTGTTTATGGCTGCCCTTAATATCAATATGCTGTTCCTCATGCCAATTTAAGCCCTTCCTGCTTTAATTAAGTTAATTTCTTCTCATTTTCCCCAGTGAAGTTGCAAGCATCCGTTCACCATTTTTATATATTTAAAATATTAATAGAGATGTGACTCACTTGAAGCAATAGATTTGCTCAGGAAAGTGACAGGTAAATAAATTTGTGGTATGTGAAGTGATATTTTGAAAACAATTCTATGATGAATATATATATATATGTATTATCAAGCAAGGAACCATGTTATCAAATAAAGACATTTCCCAAAATGAATTTATTTTATACAAACTTGTTTTCCTGGATATTGCAGAGAACCCTCAGAAGCTCCTGAAGGGCTCAGATGTACTTATGGATGCTGGATCTATAATGGATCTTTTTTTTTTTTTTTAAGGATTTATTTATTTATTTATTTATCCCCCCCTTGCTGCTTGTGTTTTACTGTGTCCATTCGCTGTGTGTTTCTTCCGTGTCTGCTTATCTCCCCCTTGCTGTGAGGTCCTGCTGCATCAGCCCACCGCTCCGCGCGGGCCGGCCTGCCCTCACAAGGAGGCCCCGGGAAGTGAACCCGGGGCCTCCCGCATGGTAAACGGGGGCTCTATCAATTGAGCCACACCTGCTTCCCTATAATGGATCTTAAAGAAGAATTTAGATCTGTTTGAAATATATCAGCTTATGAGGATAGCATGTGGGACAACAACCTTCTCTGTGACTTGCATTGAAACTTCATGAGCTTGTATTTATAAGAGTAGCTCTTCCAAAGTTTCTGTTTCTCCTGCTCCTGAGAGTTAGGTACAGTCACAAGTCCCAGGTACCTGGGCTTCTGCTAGGTTTGGCTAATAGAAAGCTTACCACCCCCTGGCAACTACTAATCTACTCTCTGTATCTCTGGATTTTCCCATCCTGGACAATTTATATAAATAGAATCATACAATATATGGCCTTTTGGGACTGGCTTCTTTTACTAGAACGATATTTTCATGTTCACCCAGGCTGTAGTATATATTAGTGTTTCATTCAGTATTTTAAAAACTTTTAATTTTGAAAGAAATTTCAAACTTTACAGGACAGTTGCAAAAATAATACAAACCCCATACAAAGAACTCCAGCATACCCCTCCCACCCAGATACCCAGATCCATCAATTTTAACATTTTGTCACATTTGCTTTATCATTCTATTTCTTTATCCTTCTTGTTATCAATCTAAATGTCTACTTGTCTGTCTATCTGTTTATCCATCTGTTTTCTGAGTGTTTGAGAGTAGGTTTTATACATCGTGCTCCTTGAACACGTAATACTTCCATGTACATTTCCTAAGACAAGGATGTTTATTTATGTAACCACCTTAAGTACATATCAATGGAATCTGACATCGAAATAAAGCTTATAGTCTGCATTCCAGTTTTTTCACATATCCTAATAATGTCCTTTTGAGACTTTTCTCCTCCATTAGTGGATCCCATCCAGGATCATATATTGCATTTAATTGCCATTGTCTCTTTAGTTTGCTTTTTAAAAAAGACATGTACAACATAAACTTTCCCATATTAACCCCTCCCAAGCACGCCAGTCAGGGATTAATCACGTTCACAGTGTTGCACTACCCTCACTACCATCTATTACCAGGACTTTCTCATCACCCCAGATGGAAACTCTAAACCCATTTTGTAATAACTCTCCATTCTCCCTGCACGACCCCCACTCTGGCAACTTGTACACTACTTTCTTTTTTTTTTTTTTTAATTTTTTACTTTATTTTGTGCATTTAATAATTGAAAATATAAACAATTAAAAACTAAAAAGTAAACACAGATGAATAAATATATACATTTCTCAATTAAATGTCCTGGATACATATAAAATTTTTTTTGAATCATACAATATGTTACACAATATATTTGGTTCCTAGTAATGCAATCATACAGTATTTGTCCTTTTGTATCTGGCTTGCTTCACTCAACATAATGTCCTCCAGGTTCATCCATGTTGTCATATGCTTTACAACTTCATTTCTTCTTACAGCTGCATAATATTCCATCGTGTGAATAGACCACAGTTTGTTTATCCATTCGTCTGTTGATGGACATCTGGGTTGTTTCCACCTTTTGGCGATGGTGAATAATGTTGCTGTGAACATCGGTGTGCAGATGTCTGTTCGTGTCACTGCTCTCAGTTCTTCTGGGTATATACCCAGTAGTGGTATTGCTGGGACACGTGGCAAGTTTATATTCAACTTCTTTAGGAACTGCCAAACAGTCCTCCACAGTGACTGTACCATTCTGCATTCCCACCAACAGTGAATAAGTGTTCCTATCTCTCCACATTCTCTCCAACACTTGTAGTTCTCTGTCTTTTTAATAGTGGCCATTCTGATAGGTGTGAAATGATATCTCATTGTAGTTTTGATTTGCATTTCCCTAATCATGAGTGATGTTGAGCATTTCTTCATGTGTTTTTTTGCCATTTGTATTTCTTCTTTGGAGAAATGTCTATTCAAGTCTTTTGCTCATTTTTTAATTGGGTCGTTTGTCTCTTTATTGTTGAGTTGTAGCATCTCTTTATATATCCTGGATATTAAACCCTTATCAGATATAATTTTCAAATATCTTTTCCCATTGAGTTGGCTGCCTTTTCACCCTTTTGACAAAGTCCTGTGAGGTGCAAAAGTTATTTAATTTTGAGGAGGTCCCATTTATCTATTTTTTCTTTTGTTGCACATGCTTTGGATGTAAGGTCCAAGAAACCATCACCTACTACAAGGTCTTGAAGATGTTTCCCTACATTTTCTTCCAGTAGTTTTATGGTCCTGGCTTTTATATTTAGATCTTTGATCCATTTTGAGTTGATTCTTTTATAGGGGGTGAGATAGGGGTCCTCTTTCATTCTTTTGCTTATAGATACCCAGTTCTCCCAACACCATTTGTTGAAGAGACTGTTTTTCCCAGTAGCGTGGGCTTGGTAGGTTTGTCAAAAACCAGTTGACTGTATAGATGAGGGTTGTACACTACTTTCTGTCTCTATGAGTTTGCACATTCTAGCTATTTCATATAAGTGGAATCATGCAATATTTGTCATTTTGTGTCTGAATTATTTCACTCAGCATGATGTCTTCAAAGTTTATCCATGTAGCAGCATGTAGCAGAACTCATTCCATTTTTAAGGCTAATATTCTGTCATGCGTATATACCACATTTTATTTATCCATTCATCTGTTTATGGACATTTGGGTTGCTTCAACCTTTTTGCTATTGCAAATATGCTGCCATGAACATTGGAGTAAAATAGTTGTCCAAGTACCTGCCTTCAATTATCTTGGGCATATACATAGAAGTGGGATTGCTGGGTCCGATGATAGTTCTGTGTTTAACTTTCTGAGGAGCCATCAAACTATTTTCCACAGTGTCTGCAAACTTTCACATTCCAACCAACAATGTACCAGGGTTCCTATTTCTCCACATTCTTGCCAGCACTTGTTATTTTCTGTTTTCATAACAATAGCCATTCTAGTGGGTGCAGTGATATCTCTTTGTGGCTCTGATTTCCGTTTCCACAATGGCTAACTATGTTGTGCATATTTTCATGTGTTTATTGGCTATCTGTATATCTTCTTTGGAGAACCGTCTATTCAAGTTCTTTGCCCATTTTTAACTGGATTATTTTCATTTTGTTGTTGAGTTGTAGGAGTTCTCTATGTTTTCTAGATATTAAGCCCTTATCAGATATATGGTTCCCAAATACTTTCTCCCATTCTGTTGGTTTTCCTTTCACTTTCTTGATAATGTCCTTAGATGCAAAAATGTTTGTAAGTTTGATGAAGCCCAATTTATCTAGTTTTTCTTTTGTTCCTTGTGCTTGCAGCATCAAATATAAGAATTTATTGCCTAAGGTCCCTATGTTTTATTCTAAAGGTTTATAGTTTTAGCTCTTATATTTAGGGCTTTGATTGATAATGAGTTAATTTTATATATGGTGTGAGGTAGGGGTTCAATTTCATTCTTTTACACATGGATATCCAGTTTTCCAAGTACCATTTGTTCAAAAGTTCATTCATTTTCATTTTGGCAATATTGTGTTGTTTCCTTCTGGATTAATTTCACTTCTTGAAGTGTATCCCCCAAGAATTCTTTCAAAGAGATATACAGCTGAGTCACAAATCTTCTTAGATCCATTATATTTAATAATATCTTCCTTTCACCCCATCACAAATGATTAAAAGATTAGCTGAATATAAATGTCTAGCTGCAAATTTCCTTACCTTTGTATTTTGAAGATGTTTTTTTTCACTGCTGTCAAGAATCCTGATATCAGTCTGATTCTTGTTCCTTTTATTGTGATCTGATTTTCCTTCTGGAAGCTTTTAGAATTTTGTCTTTGCTTTGATGTTACTAAATTTCACTGCTGTGTCTAATTATGTTTTTTCTACCTTTTTCTATCTTATTTAGCACTGGATAAGATCTTTCAATCTGAAGTTTTCTGTTTTTCTCAAATTCTGGAAAATTATTTCTTCATGTATTTTTCTCACTATTTTCCCCCACTTGGGGACTCCTATTATGCAGATAATTAAAGTTTTACTTCTGTTTTCCATGCCTCTTAACTTTTCTCTCCTTCTTTCATTTCCAGATGCTTTTGTTGAAAGTTCCTTGAACTAATCTTCCAGTTCACTAAATCTTTCTTCAGCTATATCCATTCTGATATTTAACCTACACATCATATTCTTTATTTGGAAGTTACATTTTTCTATATGCAATATTTCTAGTTGTTTTATTTTCATAACCACTTGATTATCTTTCATGTGTCCAATATACTCCTTTATTTTAGGGGTATTTATTCATTTTAAATTCTTATCCTGTCTTTTCAAATCCTTTTGCTTCCTCTGGAACAATTGCTTTCTTATTTTTCTCTATCAGGTCATATTTTTTAAAATTGAGACTCTCAACTGTCTTGGCTACAATGTTTGCCTTGAGGACGGAAGAAACCTTGCTTATATTTTCCAGGCTAGACTAGGATTGGGGAGGGGGAGGCTGATTTTCAAGGTGAACAGCTCCTTTTATAGTACTCTTGCTCAACTACTCCCTGTTTAACTTTAGGCATCATCAGTCCCCTGGGAAGTCCCCCAGTACTTCTGTCCCAGAAAAGGTGGTGGTAGATGGGCAAGGAGAAGATGCTTCAACTCCAGTCAGCCTGCCCATGGTCACTGCCATAAGCTTCCTATTCCAGCAGGCACTAATGCTGTACCTCTCCAGCAACAAGTGGGGCTGGGCAAGCGTTACTGCATAAAGTGATCTCCCAAGGGACATGCCATGGATGAAAAGGACACAAGGAGAAGGAAGGGATCCTGTGGCTCTAGCTCTCTCTCATTCCAGACAGACTACATTCTCTCCCATGTTAGTTGCTGAGCTTAGCTCTGCAGTCTTCCAACGTCAGCATCCCTGACTCTACTGTGACCTCTCCATCCAGGGTTGAATTCAGGGGAGGCAGTCAGAAGCCCATGCTAGTTGGCTATTTTTCAGTCTTAGCATGTTAATATTTGTCTCTCCAAATATGAGAGAAATATTAATTTGACTTAAACCAAGGCTGTTCCAACATTTGATTGGTTGAACATTCAGAGTAAAATGTATAAGTCATGGGATTTTAAATGTATTTTAATAGCTTTTATATACAAAACCCAATTAATATGTCGTCTCAGTAGAAGTCCACACACTGAACCAGCCCAGTAACTGTTCAGCCAGAGAGGATTCAGTTTGCTGTGGTTTGGTCCCCAACTTCCAAATATAGAAAATGTTAAGCTGCTTGCGAGGACATCTGTCTGTACAACTGCCAGCCTGATTTTAAAAGTACCCCATTAATATAACTATTGGAGAGGGTGATTTTTGTGGGGGAGGGTAAATTGGAACAATTTCTTCATTCAAAAAGTATCTAATGAGCACATACACCGTGCCAGGCTCTTTGCTAAGATCCTCAAAAGATATTCTTTTATGGGAGGGATACGCGGGGTTTTAAGGTATAAACTGATCATATATCCCATGGCAATGAACATATAATCTGAAGAAAGAGTCTTGTTGTCTTCATGTTCTATTAAAATTCTGGGATTGCACTAAAATTTGGACTATGTTATCCAAGAAATTTTAGTTCAGTAATACTTGAAAATACTGTATTAGATGGGTGGCTATTTCTTTAGACTATCTCCTTCAGCCTCTGGTGTAAGAAAGTGGCATCCTGGAGACTCAGGGAGCTGAGATCAGATGGTCAGCAGAAGGCACTCATGGCAAATGCCTAGGGCAGGTACTATGGTCCAGGCACTGCACAATAGATTACCTGGAAACCCCCCAAGAAGTACTGAAGTAGTAACTCTGGAGTAGGGGCCCAGAAATCTGAAGAATTCAAGGCCTTGGTTATATGTTGGTCTCTTCTCTCCCACATGGAAAGAAGGAAAGGAGGACCGCAAGGGTTGGGCAACCTTGGAGGGGTCTTCTAGACGGTAGCCCTTAAATAGGTTGAGGCATAACAGAGAATTCAAGAAATATTCAGAAGATAGCTGAGGTCCTAGGTTCTGAGAAACAAGATTAGGTGTGAAGATAAATGCATGAGATTCTTTTTTTAAATTATTATTATTATTGCTTTTGTTTCTTTTTTGTATTTCTTTTAATGCATGAGATTTAGAATGATAGAATGGTTGCCTGCAGGTGGGTGGGGGTGGGGGAGTTGTGAAAATGAAACTGGGAGTTAGATGTGGGATGGGTGAAAAAGAGTGTTTAGGGAACTGAGTTCCAGAATCCTGGGCCACAGCAGGACTTGGCATTTAATTAGAGCCTTGTGTGTCTTGCCATGGCGGGAAGACTCCTTCAAAGTTCTATTGGTAGCTAGAGAAATTATTTTGCATATCCTCAGGGGAAGGTGGCATATTCATTCCTCCAGCCATTCATTAATTCATTCCTTTAGCCAACAGATAAATGTGGCAAATTTATTACTCAACAAATATTGAGGGTTTCCAAGGTACCAAGCCCTGTGTGAATGGGAAACTGGAGAAGTAGGGAGAGACCAGACCACGAAGGGCAAGTTAAGTTTTGTCTTTATCCTCAAAGCAAGTAGAAGCCACTGAACGGTTTTAAGAAGAGGGGTAACATGGTCAGTTGGCGTGTGAAAAGGCTGCTCTGCTGCAGAGTGGAGAAAGATTGGAGGGGCTTGGGCACGCCTGCAGGAAGCCAGATGGGAGGTGAGAGTGGTGTGGAAGTAATGAAAAATGGACATGCTGCCAGATGTTTAAGTGGAAAATTGGTGGGACATGATGCTAGATTGTGTGTGGTGGGGGGATGGAGGGAGAGAGAGGTATCAGGAATCATGTCTGGATTTCTGGCTTGAGCTACTAGATTGGTGATGGCGATATGCATCAGGAGGGGAAATTCTGGGAGAAGATGGGTTTGGGGGTTGAGAGGAGGTTGTGAATTGTGGGCTAATTCTCTCCTGCTACCCCTGATGGACTGCTGTGTTACCTCCATGTGCACCCCCCGCCCCCCCCCATCCCCCGCAAAGCCTTGATTCATTGCTCAGGGCCCTGCTATAGTGACAAATGATTCCTAAACTAGTTGGTGACCAGTATGGGGCAGGCCATCAGGTAAAATACCTGGGAGGGACATGCAACTGCCACTTCCCACCCCAGCGATGGTGGGAAGGGAAGGACGTGAATGGTTCAGACTTGATGTCCATCAGCCTTCACAGCCTTCCTATGCCCTTCCTTCTCCCACCCCCATGCCCACTCATTGCTGAGAGTTAGCGAACAAGCACTGGCTGTCTTGAGTTTCCTTTCCTTTCATTTTTTTTCTGATACCTCCAGAGCTTATGACCAGAAACATGTCCAAAGCATGCTACTAGTTTTGTGAAGAGGTAAGAAATAAAACGGTTCCCAAGAAAAGAAAGACAGTAAAATCGAAGCTCTGGATAGTCCAGAAACTGTGTAATTAACTCTCAAAAACTTGAGAGACGTGTAGTTTATTATGAGGAAGCTGCACATACAGAAGCTGGGAGGGATGTCAGCAGAGGGAGGCAATTGAGCCACTTGCTTTAATATTTTAGAGGGGAAGGCTGGCAGTACACTTGAAGCTATTGGGCAGTATTGATTCTAGGGTTTTATAGACTTTGGCCCCTTCTCTTCCTATCACTTTTTCACTGGAAAGTACTGCTATAACTCCCAACCAGGCAAGCCAAGCTGTTCGTGTAAATCACGAATGCTCTAAGGATATATTCTTGGAAAATGTTCATCCAATTCCCCTTGTGTGTCATTTTAGAGAAAATGAAATTAATTCCCTCCATCTAGTGGGTGAGTTGATCACATGAAACTATTGAAGTAATGTAGAAAATAATGTTTGCATAATTTTACAGCATAATTTAAGAAGGTAGGAGCTTTTCCTCACTTTGGGAAATAAAGGAGCAATCCAGATCTGGGGTCTGTACCCCAGGTTTTCCTGAACAATGTCGTAAGACAGCTTAGGGAACAATTGTGGGAAACTGAAGCAGGGGCTGGAAATGCCATTTCCCAGGCTCCCACTTGTGTACCTGAGCCAGGCACTGTAGGAGTTTCATAGCCATTATCTCATTTAATCTCCACAACAACCTTATTAAAGAGGTGTTGTAGCCCCAATCACACAGCCAAGGACAAGAAAGCTCAGAGACACCGGGCAACTTGTCCTTGCCCATTAGCTGGATAGAACAGCAGGGACTCAAAGGTGCCCCGTCTGATCCCATAGTCTGTGGCATTGTGTTGTCTCCTATTCTGGTGTCCCTCTACACCCCTTCGCTCTTTCTGCATGTAGAGAATTGCTCTTTAAACTGCATGAGCTGCATAAGGAAGTCCCCCCAGTTCCCACGCCCGTCTCCCCACGGCATTAGACACTTCGGGCAGTGGTTCTGAGTGTGGTCCCTGGACCAGCAACCCCACGTAATCTGGAAACTGCTAGAAATGCAAATTCTCAGCCTCCACCACAGGAGGACTGAGTCTGAAACTCTGGGTCGGGGCCCAGCAATCTCTTTAAAGCCCTCCAGGTCATTTTGGGGAAACCACTGACTTCGAGGAATTTCCTGGGGGTCTATGTTCAGACATCTCCACAGGGTAGCCTGGAGTAATTCAAGGAAGTGACCAAGAGCCCTCAAGATGGCAGATCATGTCACCTCACAGGGCCTGCAAGGGGCCTAACTTCTGCTTCCGCATCAGGTGAGGAGGTGGACGCAGGACTGGCCTCGCCTGCAGGCTCTGCTTAGCAATCTGTGAGAACCTCCTGGAGTTTTCACTTTAGAGGCCGTCCAGCCTTGGTGCTCCTGGGGTGTTATGAAGTGGGCCAAGCCTGGTGTTTCCTCACCATTGCAGGGTATCCCAGCTGGACTCTTTGTCACCTTCCCCTCCACATTCGTGTCCTGTTCCTGGCAGGGTGACTGTGGCTGTGGAGGAGAGAGCTTGTCCCTGGTGAGAGCGCCTCCAGGCTGAGGCTGGTGGTGGTGGGGGGTGCCTCTCATTTGAAGGTGCTGGGGATCCCA
>JAQZBX010015018.1:0-19622 GCA_029593785.1 Cabassous unicinctus
GGAATCTGCCTTCCAACCCCTGCCTGAAGAGATTAATCCTGCCTCACCAGAAGAAAATGTAAAGGAATGCCCTGAGGTCAGTAGCTTGCAAGACATTTTTAATCCTTCTCCTTATCCACCCCCCACCCCCATCACCCTTCTTGTCTTCGAGACCTATTACTAGACTAAAATCACAACAAGCCCCCAAAGGTGAGATACAAAGTGTGACCCATGAGGAAGTATGCTATGCTCTGAAAGAATTACATGAGTTTTCCAACTTATATAGACAGAAATCAGGGGAATATATGTGGGAATGGATACTAAGGGTATGGGATAATGGTGGAAGGAATATAAAGTTGGATCAGGCTGAATTTATTTATATGGGCCCACTAAGCAGAAATTCTGGATTCAACGCTATAGCTCATTGGGTTAGAAAGGGCTCTAACAGTTTGTTTGGATGGCTGCCTGAAACATGGACCAAAAGATGGCCTAGCATGTCTGAGGATGAGATGCCTGATTTGCCCTGGTATACCGTAGAAGAGGGAATTCAAAGGCTTAGAGAGATTGGAATAGTAGAATAGATTTACCATTTGAGACCTGCCCACCCACCCAGGAATGTCCAGAGGACACACCTTTAACCAGGACTGTAAGGAATAAATTTGTAAGACTAACCCCATCTTTCCTGAAGAGCTCTGTGATTTCTCTTCTCTGTAGTTCAGATATTATTGTAGGGAGAGCTGTAATGGAATTAGAATCCTTAAACATTATGGGGAGAATCAGATCTCAGTCCGGTAAAAGTCAAGTATCGGCCGTTAATAGCCAATGACAAGGTGGGTGTGGCTACCACAAAGCAGCAATCAAAATAGTCCAAGTCACAAAGAGTTATGGCATTGGCTCATGAGGTACCTAGAAGTGAAATAGATGGGCAAAAATGTACTAAACTTCTGGACCTGTGTAAGCAGAAGAGTTCTAGGTCGAATGAACCAAACCCTAAACTCAAATTACAGAAGAAGAGAATCACGGCCCCTTAATCAATTCCCAGACTTGAGCCAGTTTACAGACCCGGAGCCCCTTGAATGAAGAGAAGGCACTGGCTCAAAAGTGACTTAATTCCAGGAGACTCAAAACATCACTGTGGTCCACCAGTCAGAGTAGGTGCTTATAGAGGTCAGGTGATTGATGGTCCATTCGGTCCCCAGACCCATTCTATGGTTATTTCTCCTGTTCCAGAATGCATAATTGGAATAGGCTTACTCAGTAACTGGCAGAATGCCCACATTGGATCCCTGACTTGTGGAGTGAGGGCTATTATGATAGGAAAGGCCAAGTGGAAACCACTAGAACTGCCCCTACCTAGCAAAATAGTAAGTCAAAGGTAATACCATATTCCTGGAGGGACTGCAGAGATTAGTACCACCATCAAGGATTTGAAGGATTCAGGGGTGGTGATTCCTACCACATCCCCATTCAACTCTCTTATTTGGCTTATGCAGAAAACAGATGGATCTTGGAGGATGACAGTAGATTATCATAAACTTAACCAGGTGGTGACTCCAATTGCAGCTGCTAACCCAGATGTAGTATCATTGCTTGAGCAAGTTAACACATCCCCTGGTACCTGGTATGCAGCTGTTGATATGGCAAATGCTTTTTCCTCAATTGCCATTAGTAAGGACCACCAGAAACAGTTTGCTTTCAGCTGGCAAGGCCAGCAGTATACCTTCACTGTCCTGCCTCAAGAGTATATCAACTCTCCAGCCCTATGTCATAATATTGTCCGCAGGGATCATGATCATTTCTCTCTCCCACAAGACATCACACTGGTCCGTTATTTTGATGATATCATGTTGATAGGACCTAGTGAGCAAGAAGTAGCAAAGACTCTAGACTTATTGGTAAGACATTTGTGTGAGAGAGGATGGAGATAAATCCAACAAAAATACAGGGGTTTTCCACCTCAGTGAAATTTCTAGGTATCCAGTAGTGTGGGACATGTCAAGATATCCCTTCTAAAGTGAAGGATAAGCTGTTGCATCTGGCCCTTCCTATGACCAAAAAAGAGGCCACTTATTTGGTCTCTTCAGATTTTGGAGACAACATACTCCTCATTTGGGTGTGCTACTCCGGCCCATTTACTGAGTGACCAGAAAAGCTGCTAGTTTTGATTGGGGACTGGAACAAGAGGAAGCCCTGCGACAGGTCCAGGCTGCTGTGCAAGCTGCACTACCACTTGGGCTATATGATCCAGCAGATCCAATGGTGCTGGAAGATTCAGTGGCAAATAGAGATGCTGTCTGGAGCCATTGGCAGGCCCCTATAGGGGAATCACAATGCAGACCATTAGGATTTTGGAGCAAAGCCCTGCCATCCTCTGCAGAAAACTACTCTCCTTTTGAGAAACAGCTTTTGGCCTGCTACTGAGCCTTAGTAGAGACTGAACATTTAACCATGGGCCATCAATTTACCATGAAACCTGAGCTACCTATCATGAGCTGGGTATTATCTGACCACCAAACCATTAAGTTGGGCATGCACAGCAGCACTCCATAATAAAGTGGAAGTGGTATATACGAGATAGGGCTCAAGCAGGCCCTGAAGGCACAAGTAAGTTACATGAGGAAGTAGCCCTAATGCCCATGGTCACCACCCATGTCATGTTACCATCTCTTTCCCAGCCCACAGCTTTGGCCTCTTGGGGAGTCCCTTGCAATCAGTTGACTGAGGAAGAGAACTCTTGAGCTTGATTTACAGATGGTTCTGCATGATATGCAGGTACAACCTGAAAGTGGACAGCTGCAGCACTGCAGCCCTTTTCTGGGACATCCCTGAAGGATAGTGGTGAGGGCAAATTCTCCCAGTGGGAAGAACTTTGAGACATGCACCTGGTTGTTCATTTTGCTTGGAAAAAGAAATGGCCAGAGGTGTGTTTGTACACTGATTGATGGGCTGTTGCCAATAATTTGGCTGAATGGTCACAGACTTGGAAGGAACATTCCATCAATTGGAAAATTGGTGACAAAGAGGTCTGAGGAAGAGGTATGTGGATAGATCTTTCTGAGTGGGGAAAAAACATGAAAATATTTGTGTTGCATGTGAATGCTCACCAGAGGGTGACTTCAGCAGAGGAAGATTTTAATAATCAAGTGGATAAGATGACGTGCTATGTGGCTAATGCTTAGCCTCTTTCCCCAGCCACTCCTGTCACTGTCAACGGGCTCATGAACAAAGTGGCCATGATGGTAAGGATGGAGGTCATGCATGGGCTCAGCAACATGGACTTCCCCTCACCACTGCTGAATGCCCAATCTGCCAGCAGCAGAGACCCATACTCAGCCCCCAATATGGCAACACTCCTAGAGGTGACCAGCCTGCTACCTGATGGCAGATTGACTACATTGGACCACTTCCACAATGGAAGGGGCAGCGATTTGTTTTCTAGAATAGACACATACTCCAGATGTGGGTTTGCATTTCCTGCACGCAGTACTTCCAAAACTACCTTCTGAGGACTTACTGAATGTCTTATCTACTGCCATGGCATTCCAAACAGCATTGCTTCTGATCACGGAACCCATTTCACAACAAATGATATGTGGGAATGGGCACATGCCCATGGAATTCACTGGTCTTACAATGTTCCTTATCACCCTGAAGCAGTTGGATTGATAGAAGGGTGGAATGGCCTTTTGAAGACTCAATTACGGTGCTGTCTATGGTCTAAATCAGCATCCATTCTATGGTGCTGTTTCTCCCATAACCAGGATTCATGGGACCAGGAATCAAGGGGTGGAAATGGGAGTGGCACCACTCACTATTACCCCTAGTGACCCAATAGGAAAATTTTTGCTTCCTGTCCCTGCACCCTTAAGCTCTGCTGGTCTACAGGTTTTAGTCCCAAAAGGAGGAGTGCTGCCACCAGGGAACTCAACAATGATTCCATTGAACTGGAAGTTAAGACTACCTCCTGGTCACGTTGGGCTCCTCTTACCTCTGAATCAACAGGCAAAGAGGGAATTACTGTACTGGCTGGAGTGATTGATCCTGACTATCAAGGGGAAATAGGACTGCATCTACACAATGGGGGCAAAGAAGAGTTTGCCTGGAATACAGGAGATCCTCTAGGGTATCTCCAAGTACTGCCATGCCCTGTGATTAAAGTCAATGGAAAATTGCAACAACCCAATCCAAGCAGGACTAACAATGGCCCAGAATCTTCAGGAATGAAAGTTCTTCAGGCAAAGAACCATGGCCAGGTGAAGTGTTTGCTGAGGGTAACAGGAACATGGAATGAGTAGTGGAAGAAGGTAGTGATAAATATGAACTTCAACCAAACCACCAGTTACAGAAATGAGGACTGTAATGGTCATGAATCTTTCTTCTGTCTTCCATTATGAGTATGATTGTATATGTACACAAAATGAATTCCTTTGTTTTCTTCCCCAACCTTTTCCCTTATCATATGACAAGTTGTATTAGTTTCAGGTCATAATATTCAAGGATGTCAAGTTTAAGAGTGAATATTACCCAAGGACTTGCACCCTATTCTGTAGGGAATTAATACATTTCCGGTTGTATGCAGGAGAGTTGAACATTGTTAGGCGGAAATATATATATATATGTATGTCTGTTATTGTTTTTACTTAGAGACTAAGTATGGTTTAAAGTAATGTGTATGGTTGCTGAGTTGACAAGAGGTGGACTGTGATGGTAAGGCTAATGAGTCAACTTGGCCAGGTAATTGTGCCCAGTTGTTTGGTCAAGTGAGCACTGGGCTAATTGTAATACAAGGACCTTTATGGACTTTAGTTACCAGTGAGTTTACTGCATAGATAGCTGATTACATCTACATCAGCCAGTAAGATAGCTCATCTTTGGACAGTTGGTGTCTCCCAGAAACTCATCAAGGACCTTCAAAGGACTTTCATCAGAGACCCTGGTTTGCAGGCAGCCTGTGGAACCTGGACTTTTGCATCCCCATGGTCTTGTGAGAGACTCATAAAATCTCATACTATTGACAGATATCTCCTATTGATTTTGTTTCCCTAGAGAACCCTAATACAGGGTATATATGAAAAACCCACAGCTAACCTCATGTTCAATGGTAAAATCTAAAAGCTTTCCCTCTAAGATGAGGAACAAGACAAGGATGCCCACTATCACTGCTCTTATTTAACATTGTGTTAGAAGTACTTACTTGAGCACTTAGGAAAGAAAAAGATATAAAAGTTATCCAAATTGGAAAGGAAGAAGTAAAAATTTCATTATTTTCAGATGACATGATCCTATACATGGAAAGCCCTGAGAAATCTATAACAAAGCTTATAGAGCTTATAAATGAGTTCAGTAAAGTGGCAGGTTATAATATCAATGTGCAAAAATCAGTAGCATTTCTGTACACCAATAATGAGCAAACTGAGGAGGAAATCAAGAAAAAAAATCCCATTTACTAAAAGACTCAAATACCTAGGCATAAATTTAACTAAAGATGTAAATGACTTGTACATAGAAAACTACACAACACTATTAAAGGAAATCAAAGAAGACCTAAATAAATGGAAGAATATTCCCTGTTTATGGATAGGAAGACTAAACACCTTTAAGATGTCTATCCTACCCAAACTGATTTACTGATTTAATGCAATCCCAATAAAAATTACCATAGCATTTTTTACTGAATTGGAAAAGCTAACTATGAAATTTATTTAGAAGGGCAAGGGTCCCTGAAAAGCCAAAGACATATTGAAAAAAAAAAAGAAATCTGAGGAATTACTCTACCTTACTTTAAAACATACTACATATTCTCACTGTCCTGATTTTGTGATAATCAGGGTAGGCTAAACATTTGCTATATTAGAAACCATGCATGTGTCCCCAGACCTAGTTTTTTCCCCTAGGTCTGGTTTTTACAATGCTGGTGATAAACCAAGCCTGATTTATTATATGACCATCCTGTATGGGAAATGACTGTAACTCTAAGTATCTTTGGTCAATCTTAAGAGATATAGCAGGGGAGCGGATGTGGCTCAAATGGTTAGGTGTCTGTCTCCCATATGGAGCGACTGGGTTCAATCCCAGGGACTTCCTGGTAAAAATTTTAAAAAAGAAAAATACAGAAGGCGTGCAGACCACTGGGCCTCATGCGCGGGTGTGCCGTCAGGCTCCACGAGCCAGTGAGTCCCCCAGGCCCATTGCACGGGTGAGCCGTCAGGCTCCATCAAGCCACGCAGCAAGATGATGACATAACAGGAGAGTGCCACAAGGGAAAGCCAAGACCAGATGCACTGAAAAACCAGGAACTAAGGTGGTACAGGTGGTAGGACACCTCTCTCCCACATCGGAGTTTCCGAGGATTGAATCCCAGTGAAGACAGGAGGAGAAGGATGAGAAGAGAGGGCAGGAAACAGACACAGAGAATTGCCCAGTGAATGAACACAAAAACAACAAAAATGGGGAGGATGGGGTAAAAATGGATAAAAGTAAGTAAATAAATAAATAAATATAATAAGGTGGGTTGGGGGAAAACACAGCAAATGTAAGGTATGGACTATAGTTAGCACTGAAGTAATATTTTGATGATATTCTTTCATAATTTCTAATAAATGTTTCATAACACTGCAAGGTAAGGGTGGTGGCTTGATGTATGGGAGCACTGTATGATGTTATGCATGTTTGTTTTGTAAGTTCACAACTTTCACTATACACTTATTATTTATGTATGTTCATGTATGAGTGATATACTTCAATAAAACTTTTTTAAAAACATACTACAAAGGCACAGTGGTCAAAACTGCATGGTATTGGCACAAGGATAGACATACTGACAAATGAAACAGAATTGAGAATTCTGATATAGATCACCACATATACAGTCAACTGATATTCGACAAGGCCACCAAGCTCACTCAACTGGGAGAGAATGGCCTCTTCAACAAATGGTGCCTGGAGAACTGGATATCCATATCCAAAAGAATGAGCAAGGAAAACCATCTCATACCTTATACAAAAATTAACTCAAGATGGATCAAAGATCTAAATCCAAGAGCCAAGACCATAAAGACCTTGAAAGATAATGTAGGGAAACATCTACAGGATATTGTAATAGGAAATGGTTTCATGAACTTTACACCCAAAGCATGAGCAACAACAAAAAAATAGATAAATTCGACCTCCTCAAAATTAAAAACTTTTTTACCTCAAATGAGTTTGTCAAGAAAGTGAAAGGCAGCCTAATCAATGGGAGAAAATATTTGGTAACCATATAGCAGATAGGGGTCTAATATCCAGCATATATAAAGAATCCTACACCTCGAAAATAAAAAGACAAACAACCCATATAAAAAATGGGCAAGTGATTTGAATAGACACTTCCCCAAAGAAGAAGCACAAATGGCTAAAAAGCATATGAAAAGATGTTCAACATCACTAGCTATTATTGAAATGCGAATCAAAACCACATAGAGATATCATCTTATACCTATTAGACTGGAGGCTATTAAAAAAACAGAGGACTACAGGTGTTGGAGAGAATGTGGAAGAATGAGAACCCTAATCTAATGCTGGTGGGAATGTAGAATGGTGCAGCCATCATGGAGGACAGTTTGGCAGTTCCTCAGGAAACTAACTATAGAACTGCCATATGATCCAGCAATTCCACTGCTGGATATATACCCAAAAGAACTGAAAGCAAGGACACAAACAGATATTTGCACCCCAATGTTCATAGTGGCATTATTCACTTTTGCCAAAAGTTGGAAAAAACACAAATGTCCATCAACAGATGAATGGATAAACAAATTGTGGTATATACATGCAATGGAATATTACTCAGCTGTAAGAAGGAATGTAGTATTAAGATAATAGAAAACATGGATGAATCTTGAAGACCTTATATTGAGTGAAGCAAGCCAGGCACTGAAGCACAAATATTACATGATCTTACTGATATGAATTAAGCAAATTGAGCAGACTCACAGGGTTAGAGTCTAGAAGACAGGTTTATAGGAGACAGAAAGGGAGAAGATGATGAGTCAATGCCCACATCGGCAAAATCTATGATAAGGTGGAAGGGTGTAGTTGTGCAGTGGATGGGCATGACAGTGGTGCAGTGAGGCTATTGGGTTGGTCTGTGAGGGGGGTAGGCTTCGGAGGGTGGTTGGACTGTCCATGGACCTGGGAGGAGTGTTGGGGGAAGGAGGAGGTGAACTGTGGGGATTTGTGGGTATGTGGTTGAAACTACAACATTGGGAATGTTCTTTTGGCAAATATGGTAGGGCCCTGTTACTGGTTTATGGTGTTGGATGTGGGGGGCATGCAGGACAGGGCACACTTGGGGCAGGCTTCTACAGAGTGTGTAGTGTTCATCTTGTCATAGTGTGTTGTATCATTGTGTGGAGACTCATATACTGAGTGTGGAGGTATTGGACTCCCATCCTGGGGATTCCTGCTATGATCTCAAATAGAGGAGCTGGGGTCTCTCAGGAGCATAGGTAGTGCCTAAAAGGGGAGGACAAGCCAGTATTTCAAGCCCTCAATGTTGTTGCAAGTAACTATGAATCTTGTCCTTCAATGAATTAATCTTGGTTGTTATCGTGGGTCCTGAGGGAAGGGGAGGGAGGAACAGAATAGATGAAACATGGGGCATTTTGGGGGTGATGGAATTTTTCTACATGATCTTGCAATGATGGATACAGACCATGTTAAATGTCATCAAAATTTATAAAAGTGTATGGTCCAAATGTAAACCATAATGTAAATCATTGACCATGGTTAGTAGCAATGTTCCAATAATTGTATACCAATTGTAACAAATGTACTATCCATATGTAAAATGTTATTAATAAGGGAAAGGGGGAAAAGGGGAGCATGTTGGGTATATGGGAATCACCTATATTCTGTATGTGACTTTTCTGACACCTAAAGTTTCTTTGAAGACAAAATGAAAAAAATAAGACGCTGGGGGAATAAATGGAAGAAAATGTCACTGTACATACAAGACAATAGATCTTACAGTGTAGAAAGACATAATGTAAAAAAAAAATTTTTTAATTTTATGTTATCTTTTTATTACTTTATTTCAATTTTATTTAAATTTTTTGTATTTTATTCATTATTTTTAAAACTATCATTATCATATCATTTTCCTATTAATTGTATTCAGTTATTTTGTTGGCTTCAATTTTGAAGAAGTTTTGGATCACAGAAGGGTTACAACTGCAGCAGGGGAGGATAATTGGTACGGGGTGTCAGAGATGAGGGATGCACAGAGGAGGCTCACCAGGCGCATCCTTATAAGGCATATGAATGTGTTCAAGTGTTCATGGGGCGTTGTCACAGTGGGTGAAGATTCACACAATAACCAAAAGAATATCAAATTCCCATCCTGGGGAGCTCTGCCATATTCTCTAATAGGACAGCAAGAATCCCCTGAGTACAAGGGCAGTGACTAGTGAAGGAGGATGGGCCACTGACAGGGCCTTAATAGTGATCACTGTACTTATGAACCTTTACTTTGAAATTGAAACTTAGCTTAGTATTAAACGGTACCTAAGCATTACTTCCTGAGAGCCCCCTTGTTGCTCAAATGCGACCTTTCTCTAAGACAAACTCAGCATATAAATGCATTACCTTCCCTGCAGTGTGGGACATTGCTCCTGGGAATGAGCATCCCTGACATCAAGGGATTACTACCAAGCACCAAGGAATGCAACTGGAAAAAGACCTTGACCAAAAGGGAGAAAGGGTAAAGACAAATGAGTTTATATGGCTAAGAGACTTCAAAGTGAGTCGGGAGGTCATTCCAGAGATTACACTTATGCATGTCTCAGCAGGATCTCATTGACTGCCACAGTAAATACTGCCTCAAATAGCAGGGCTCCTGAGGGCTCTGGAGACACCCAGACACTATAGGCAGGGCAGACAGCTCAGGAGTTTGGAGTCCTGACAGTGGACCCTACTTTGGAATTATGCTCCTCAGTGTGACAGTTGGACTCAATTGTGGTTTCCTTACACATGGCTCTTCTGCCCCTTCTATTTGAACCTATAGTTATTACTAGAGTGGATAGGTGTATGTCCAAGAGACATGAATCTTTGGGCTTCCCATTTGCCAGTTGGGCCCTGAATCTCAATAGCATTGCAACACCTACTTTCCAATTCATTGGACTCACCCAGGACAACTAACAAGAAGATGATGATGCACAACGACCATCCCAAGGAACAGAGAAAGTCTGCAACTGCAAGCAACATAGTCCCATCCATCTGCTCCATGGGATCTAAGCCCCCTCTCAATTAGAGGCAAAGTGGGCATCACCATCCCAGAATCCTCAGGATTGGGGAATGAACGATGACCTAGAGTAGACTTACTGTTATTCTACTATAAGCTTGTGATTCTAGCAATGGAAGAGCATTTATCATTGATGTGGAGGAGGTTCCGAAGGGAGGGAGAGGGAAAAATAGGTGTAATATGGGAGCATTTTTGGGACTTGGGAATTGTCCTGAATGACATTGCAATGACAAATACAGGCCATTATAAATCTTGTCATAACTTACAAAATTGTGCGGGAGAGAGCGTAAGCTACAATGTAAGCTCTAATTCACACTTGGCAATGCTCCAAAACATGTTCATCAATTTTAACAAATGTACTACACTGATGAAGGATGTTGTTAATGTGGGAAAATGTGCAAGAGGTAGAGAGTAGGGCATATTTTTTATGTAACATTTATGTAATCTTTTAAAAAAATTAAAAATTATATTATAAAAAAGAGGAGTGAGGAGTGAAACTACTTTAAGTGACAATTTATGTGTAACAGTAGTTCTAAAAGTTGGGTTACATAGCAAATGCAGAGAAAAGTAATGGCTGATATTTTTTCCAAATCTGATAAACATCTTTAAATAGAGATCCAAGAAGCTCAAATAACTTCTAAGTACAAGAAACCTTAGAAAAACACACCAAAGCACACCATAATCAAATTGCCTAAAACCAGTGATAAAGTGAAAATCTTAAAAGCAGTCAGGAAAGAAAACACACTACATACAAAGGAAAAAAATAAATAAAGATGACAGCAGATATCAGAAACAATGCAAGTGAGATCATAGAACAACATTTCATAGTACTGCAAAATAAAAACCACAACCTATAATTCATAAGCCAGTGAAAACATCTTCCAAAAACAGTAAAGTGTTTTTAAGAATACATAAGCTGAAATAATGCAAAATCAGCAGGCTTGTATTATAAGAAATGTTAAAAGAAGTCCTTAAAGCAGAAAGTAAATGATATGAAATAGAAATCTGTGTCTGTATAAAGGAATGAAGAGCACCAGAAATGGTAACTACTTTGGTAAATATAAAGATTTTTTATTTATTTGTATCTCTTTAAAAGACAATAAACTGTTTAAAATAAAATAAAAAATAATGCATTTGGGGATTTATAATACATTTACAAGTAAAATGAATAGCAACAATAGCATGAAGTTTGGGAGGGAAGAAATGGAAACATACTGTTGTAAGGTTCTAATACTGTACATAAAGTGGAATAATATCATTTGAAGATAGAATGTGATAATTTAAAGATAACTACTATAAAGCTTAAAGCAACCACTGAATAACAAAATGAAGAATTATAGTTAACAAGCCAACATAGGATATAAAATGGAGGCAGAAAATAATATTCAAATACTCCAAGAGAAGGCAGAAAAAGAGTAAAAGGAGAATGAAGAACATATGGGTCAAATAGAAAACAAGTATTAAATGGTAGATTTTAAGTCAACTATGTCAATAATCATATTAAATGTAAATGTTTAATTACTTCAATTAAAAAGCAAAGATGGGCAGACTGTATTTTAAAAAGCAAGACACAATGATATGCTGCATACAAGAAACCTACATTAAATGTAAAGACGCAAATAGTTTATGAGTAAAAGGAAGAGGGAAGGATATATCATGACAACACTAATCAAAAGAAAGATGCTGTGACTATGTTAATATCAGACACAGTAGATTTTAGAGCAAAAAAATACTACCAGATGGACTTTAGAGCAAAGAATACTGCCAGATATAAAGAAAGTTATTTTATGATGACAAAAGGTCAATTCAAGAAGGAGGTATGACAATCCTAACTGTTTATGTACCTAATAACATGGCTTCAAAATGTATGGAGCAAAAACTGATAGAACTGCAAGAAGAGATAGACAAGTTCAAAATTTTAGTCTAGGAATTCAACATCCCTCTATCAATAACTAATAGAACCAATAGACAAAAAAAAAAAAAAAGTAAGGATAAAAGATTTGAACACCATAAATTAACCTGTCCTAACTGACCTGTATAGAACACAAAATCCAAGAACAGCACAATACACATGCTTTTCAAGTACACATGGAATATTTACCAAGATAAATGATAATCAAACCATAAAACATGTCACAACAAATTTTTAAAAAATTGAAATCACATAAGGTATATTCTCTGATCATTATGAAATTAAATTAGAAATGAAAGCAAAAAGAAAGCCAGAAGATCCACAAGTATTTGGTAACTGAATTTACACACCGCTAAAATAATCTGTGATTCAAAGAAGATAGTCAAAAATAAATTAGATTACAATTGATTAAACAGCATATCAAAGTTTATGAAATGAAGCTAAAGCAGTGTGTGGGCAGATATTCTAGAGGACCCCCAATAATTACCACCTCCTGGTATTCATGCCCCTGTTAACCCTCCCCCTTGAGTGTGAGCTGGGCCTAGTGACTGCTTCCAAGGAAATATGGCAAAGGTGATGGGGAATAACTTTCAAGATTAGGTTACAAAATACCATGACTTCCATCTTTCTAGCTCTATCTATCTATCTATCTATCTATCTATCTATCTATCATCTATCATTTCTCTCTCTCTGGCTCTTTTTGCTTACTTGCTCTCATGAAGCAAGCTGCCATGTGGTGAGTCATCCTGTGAGGAAGACTATGTGGCAAGAAAATGAGGGCAAACTCCTGCTAACAGCCAACAAGGAACTAAGGCCTGCCAAAAACAACATGACTGAGCTTGGAAGCAGATTCTTCTGCAGTTGAGCCTTGATATGACTAGAAATCCAGTCAACACCTTAATTTCAGCCTGTGAGAGACTCTGAAAGAAAAAATCCAAGTAAGCCACGTTGGGATATTTTCATGACAAAAATATGCGGTAATAACTGCTTGTTGCTCTAAGCCACTAAATTTGCAGGTAATTCTGTTACACAGCAATTGATAACTAATGCAAATTTTAATAACAGGATTGGGGTGCTAAATAAAAATACCTTAAAAATTGGGAATGGCTTTGAAACCAGGTAGTGAGCTGAAAGTTGAAGGATTTTTGAGGAATATACTAAAAGAGCTTACATTGCCTTAAATAATCTGTTAGCAGAAATCTGGATTTTGAGGACACAGTGAGTAGAACTCAATAGGAAGTGAGGGACATGTTACTGGAAAGTAGAGAAAGGAAGAACCCTTGCTTGATAGTCACAAAAAGCTTACCAGCACTGTCATCTTCAGTTATATGAAAAGAAGAAAATGTGCCTAACTTGGTGACCTAGCTAAGATTTGCAAACAAACTGTTAAAGGTGCCACCTGAATTCTTCTTGCTACTTATAGTAAAGTGTGATAGGGGAGACAGAAATTGAGGTATGTATTGTTAAACAAAAAGAAGCCAAAACTTCATGGTTTTAAAATTTCTCATTTTCTCCAGACACCAAGTGATGCTAAACTTAAGAAATAGCTTCTGAGTACTCTCAAGGAAACATAATCTAATTTATGTTTATGTCTGGAGAGAATGTGAAATTGAAACTTAGCCTAGTATTATATATTGCCTAAGAGTTACCTCCTGAAAGCCTCCTTGTTGCTTAAATGTGGCCTCTCTCTAAGCAAAACTCAGCATATAAATGCATTACCTTCCCCCCAGTGAGGGACATGACTCCTGGGAATGAGCCTCCCTGGCATTTAAGGATTACCACCAAGCACCAACTAGCAATACAACTGGAAAAAGACCTTGACCAAAAGGGGGAAAGGGTAAAGACAAATAAGTTTATATGGCTAAGAGACTTTAAAGTGAGTTGGGAGGTCATTCCAGAGGTTATGCTTATGCATGTCTCAGCATGATCTCATTGACTGCCACAGTAACAGTAACAGTGCCTCAAACAGTGGGGCTCCTGAGGGCTCCAGGGACATCTAGACACTATAGGCTGGGCAGACAATCTCAGGAATTCAGCACCCTGTCAATGGGCCTTACTTTGGAATATATGCTCCCCAACGTAACAATTAGACTCACTTATAATCTCCTTCCACATTGCTCTTCTACCCCTTTTATTTTAACCTATAATTAGCACCATACTTGATAAATATATGTCCCAGAGACTTAAATCTTCAGTCTGTTCATATGCCAGTTGAGCCCTGAATCTCATCAGAATTGCAACACCTACTCACCAGTTCATTGGACTCACCCAGGAAAATTAACAAAAGGATGATGATGGACAATGCCCATCCCAGGAAGCAGAGAGTGTCTGCAACTGCAAGCAATACAGTTCCATCCATCTGCCCCATGGGATCTAAACCCGCTCTCAGTCAGAGACAGGGTGCACATCATGATCCCAAAATCCTCAATATTGAGGAATTAACAAACATAAGGGTGGAAACCAACTGTGGACTAAAGTAGACTTATGATTTTTCTAGCAATGGAAAAACTTGTGTCATTGATATAAAGACATTGGCCACCAGAGGTTTTGAGGGGAGGGAGAGGGAAGAATAGGTACAACATGGGGCATTTTTGGGATATTGGAAGTGTCCTGAATGACATTGCAATGATGGATACAGGCCATTATACATTTTGTTAAAACCTATAAAATTGTGTGGAGCAAAGTGTAAACTATAATGTAAATTATAGTCTTTGGCTAGTACAATGCTTCAATATGTGTTCAAATATTGTAACAAATGTAACACACTAATGAAAGATGTTAGTGTGGGAAAGTGTGGGAGGGGGAGAGGGTGGGGTATATGGGAATCCCCCATATTTTTGATGTAACATTTATGTAATCTAAAGCTTCTTAAAAAAAAAAATACATCAAAAAAAGAAAACATAATCTACAGCTAATGCTGAGAGTGGGACTGCAGAACCTTTCATTAAGACCTCAGAAATATTAGAAGGTCCAAATATTCCGTCACACACAAAAAAGCCTGTAGCAGTTTGATATTGTTTATGAATTCCAAGAATAGATACTGGGTTGTGTTTCTAGACAGTCAGTTCCTCTGGCGTGATAATCCTTTGATTGGATTAGATTCAGCTGAGATGTCTGATTAAATTAAGATTAGGGCTCTGATCCAACCATGTCATTAAAGTGCTACTCAGCATCAAATCCCAGCCCCCTTGGTGTGTGGGGACTCACAGAGAAAACAACATGGCAGAGGAGAGAGTTTTAGTTTTGATGCTGGAGCCCCAGGAAGTAAATCCACAGAGAAGCAGATATGTGAGGAAAGAGAGAAGGCTCCATTAGACATGGCAGAGGCCCCGGGAAGAGAGATGAGCCTGATACTCTACAGCTGACCTTGTGAAGAGAACTGAGCAGCTGAGCCCAGAAAGAAATGAGCCCTGGGGAGAGAGAAGAGCCTTATACGAGCCTACAGCTGAGATAGGAAGAAGCTAGGACCATGGAGCCTTAAGAGGAAGGAGGAAGGCTGACTCCAAACAGACATCACTCATCATCTTGCATCAACACGTGGCAATAGACTTTGGGTGAGAAAGTACCTCTTACGGTACCTTAAGTTGGACTTTTTAGGGCCTGGTAACTGTAAGCTTCTACCCTAAATAAATATCCTTTATAAAAGCCAACTTTTATAAAGGTCCTTTGCTTCAGCAAAGTAAAAGTACTTTTCTGGTACTTTGCTTCAGCATCCTTTTGGCTGACTAACACAAGGCCCTTTAATGAGATTAAGGGTGTGCTTTACATCTTCTCAGTGGAACAATAGGTTCTCTAGGAACCTTCTCAAAAAACATCCAAAGTAGAGAAAAGCTTATCTCAAAGAGATCTCTGTTTGTATCCACAAATAATAATGGAGTGAAACTTAATGATTCATTTTGACAGAGGTTAAAAATGTCTTTGAAAAAAAAGTATATCATCAGAAACACTGGAAATTTGGACTAAAGGGAACAGAGAGTTTAAAATGAAAAGAGGTCATTAAACTACCAAAACTTTAACGGCAGGAAGCAGGCTAAGAAAACTACTTGGCTGAACACATGTGTTATCTTTCATGAGAAAATAAGGATGACTCAGAAGGCAGAACAAATAGACTAGGTAGTAGAACCAGAAGGCACGGATACTTGTTTCCAGGCCTTGAAGCCAACCAAGGAGCCTCCAACATTTGCCCAGCTGTATTTCAGAATTTCTATGGACCAGTGACTTCTGTGTACCTCCCTTTTTTTTGAAAATGAATGTCTATAATTATTATTATATCTGTCCCACTATTGTCTATTAGGTGTTTGGGGACAGAAAACTTGCTCTTTATTTTTACATATCTACAATCTGCACCTGATTTAGATAAATAAGGTTCTGGACTTTAAGTTTATGCTATAAGTGTGGCAAGAATTTTAGGACCTTGGGAAGTAGCTAGTGTGTTTTGGATATAGGAAAGACATGAATCATTAGGAGCCAGAGGGCAAAATGTGGCAGGCAGATTTCTAAGATGGTCCAAAATGATTTCCACTTCCTGGTATTCATACCTATGTGTGCTATTCTTCCCTTGAGTATGAACTGGGCCTAGTGAATTGCTTCTAATGAATAAAAACTCAGCAAATCTAATAGGATGTCACTTCCTAGGTAAGGTTACTGTGAATTCTGTCTTTCTAACATCCTCTCACTGGCTCTTCTTCTCTTCTTGCTTTCTCTGATGAAGCAAGGAATCATGTTGTGAGCTGCCTTATGGAAAAGAACCATATGACAAGGAACTGAGGCAGCCTTTGGCCAATAATGAGCAAGGAACAGGAACCCTCAGTCCCACTACCCAAGAGGAACTGATACTGACAAAAATCATATAAGTGACCTTGGAAGGGGATCCTTGCCCAGTCAAGCCTTGAAATGACTGCAGCCCTAGCGAACACCTTGATTGCAGCCTATGATAGACTCAGAAGCAGAGGACCTTGTTAAGCCATTCCTGCATCCCTGACCCACAGAAACTATAAGATAATAAAGGTTTGCTGCTTTAAGCCACTAAGGATTATACTCCCCTTCCCCTTTCTCCCCATCTCCCCATGCCACTAAGTTTTGAGGTAATTTTTATGCAATAGTAGATAACTAACATAGCAGTATTTAAAAGGATAGTTATAGCACTAAATGTCTATATTTGAAAATTAGAAGGGTCCTAAATCAATGACCTCAGCTTTTCCCTTAAAAATCTAGGAAAAGCAAAGCAATATAAGTAACATGCAAAGTAGATAAAAGAAAGGAAATAAGAAAAATTAAAATAGAAGTCAATAAAATAAAAAACAAAACAATAAAAAATTGATGAAATCAGAGATCAGTAAAATTGATAAATCTTTAACCAAATTGATGCAAAAAAAAAACCAGAGAAGACACAAATTATCCATATCAGCAACAAGAGAAGTGACATAATGACAAGTCAGACAGATATTAGAAGGATTACAAGGGATTGATATTAACAACCATACGCCAATAAATTGGTCAATTTAGATGAAATGGACACATTTCTCAAAAGGAATAAACTACCAAAGCGTAGTCAAAAAGAAACTGAGATGCTAAATACCTTACATATAGTAAAGAAATTGAATTCATAATTAAAAAGAAAAAAAACTTCCAACAAAGAAAACTCGTGATGGAGAAGGCTTACTGGGGAATTTAACCAAAAGTTTAGAAAAAAATACCAATTCAGAACAAACTCTTCCAGAAAATTGAAGAATAAGGAATATTCTTCATCTTCTTCCACGAGACCAGCTTTACTCTGTGTTAAGTGTTGAATTATATCCCCCAAAATGACATATTGAAGTCCTAAGTCCTGGGACCTCAGAACTTATTTTGAAATAAGGTAACTGCAGATGGAATTAGTTTAGATGAAGTCATATTATAGGGTGGACCCTTAATCCAATATGACTGGTGCCCTTAAAAGAACGGGAGAGACATAAACACAAAAACAGAGTAAAATATGTGATGAGAGAAATAGAATTGAAGTGCTGCAACTACAAAAAAATAAAAACCAAGGATTCCCAGCAAACCACAGGAATCTAGGAAGAAGCAAATAATGATCCTCCCATACAGCTTTCAGAAAGAGAACTGTCCTTCTGCAACTTGATTTCAGGCTTCCAGCCTCCATAGGTATGTAACAATAATTCTGTTGTTTTAATTCATGAAGTTCATTGCATTTTGTTATGGCAGCCCTAGGAAACTAAGATACTCTAATACCAAAACCAGACAAAACATTTTAAGAAAACCAAAGGCCAATATTCCTTATGATCCTAGAAGCAAAAGTTCTTACCAAAATGTTAACAAATTAAATTTAAGAATATTTAAACAAGATAATATAACATGACCAAATGAGTCTTATCTCAGGAATGCAGCATTGGTTTAACTTTTTATATTAAATCAATGTAAGACTTCTAGGAAGATGGCAGACAAGAAAGACACAATATTCTCTTCTCCCCCCAGAAAAATAACTAGAGGACAGGCAGAAATAGCCTTTAGGGGAAAATCTTTCAGGGTTTAGGATACCAGGAGAAGCCTGGACACTGCCAAGAAGAGAGAGGGGCAAAGGAAAAGAATCATGGTAGCAAAACTGTGAATTGAAAGCCACAGCTGCAGGCATCCTCTCCCACACTATACACACTTTTGAATTCTCAGGCCCTGGGTGCCAGCGGCTACAGACAAAGGGTGCCCCAGGGACTCACCTCCCCAGAAAAGGGGAGAGAGAGGAATTACAGCCTAAGAGTGACTCAGTTTTTGTCCCACAAATTTGGTCTGCTGTGTCCCACAAGCCCCTCCAGGCCAGATGGGGCCATGACATTGTTTGCCTTGGGAGCCAGCAAGAGACTCAAAATATCTGGGTCTAAAGAGATCCAACCCTCTCACCTCAATAGAGAGGGCTCTACTGACCAGAACTGGTCCTTGAGGATGTAGAGGGGAGTGGAATTATTTCCTCTGTGTGAAAACGGAAGGAACTGCCAGCAAAGGTTGGAGCACTGCCTCTGAGAAAGTTTTGAATTACAAAGTTCTTAGCCTCCAGGCAGGATCCTCTATCACACTGATCTAGCCCCTGTTGAAACAAACATATTCCAACTAGGCATGGAACTGAGAGTGCTTCCAAAGAGTGTCATCTGCTGGTGGACTAAGAAAGCGCATGTGAGAAAATTAAAAGTAAATAAGAGAGGATTTTTCTGGCTTTTACAGCCTCCCTCCCCAAGGCCCCAGGAAGCAGGTCTGCAGCCCATTACTGGGTCCAAGTCCCTTACGTGAGCAATTAACAGGGAAAACCCTAAAGACCCAGAACAGGTTGAACCAATAATCAAAGAACTGCAGTAACACAGAGACTCCCACCACTACAGCCCCTATGAAAGAGAAAGAAATTAAGCATCTGAGTAAACTCACCACCCTAATCAGATGCCTAGATATCAGCAAAACATTACAAGC
>JAQZBX010015018.1:19722-38080 GCA_029593785.1 Cabassous unicinctus
GCTCCAGCCAGAACAAAACAAGGAAAACCTAGAGATACACCTCGATGTAAAAGTATGCCAACAAACTTCATCTGCTGGCCGGTATGGAAATTGCATGAACAAAAACTGCAATTGGGTCTCTCTGTTTCCTAACTTCTGGGAGAAAATCTGCACCCCAATAGAGAGTCCCAGGCAAGATTTTGATAACTTAAGCTGGGAAATTTTACAGACTTGTGATAACTTGAACCAAATATCAAAGAAGAGCTATGAAAAAAATAATAACAATAGGCAAGAGAGAGAAATTTCCATCAGAGTAAATTCACCAGCTTATATAGATAAAAAGACATCAGCAAAAAATAACTAGCCATACTAGGAAACAGGAAGAGATGGCACAGCCAAAGGAACAAATAAATATCCTGAAAAGATACAGGATTTAAGACAATTAATCAATAATAATCACACAACTCTCCTAAATCAATTTAAAGAATTGACAGAAAAAATGATGAAAGAGATAAAGGATATTAAGAAGACACTGGGTGAGCATAAAGAACAATTTGAAAGTCTGCAAAAAAAAAAAACTAACAGATCTTATGGGACTAGAAGACATGATGGATGAGATTAAAAATACATAAAAGCAGATTTGAATTTCTCAAAGACAGAATTAGTGATTTCGAAGATGGAACATCTGAACTGGAAAACATATGAAAACAGAAAGAGAAGAGAATGGGAAAAAATGGAACACAGTCTCAGGAAATTGAATGACAACTGAAAATGCAAAAACACACACATTATTGATGTCCCAGAAAGAAAAGAAAAGGGAAAAGTGGCAGGAATAATATTTGAAGAAATAATGACTGAAAACTTACCCTTAGGAAAGACATAAATATCAATATCCAAGAAGGACAATGAACCCCAAGCAGAATAAAATCTGAATAAACCAACGCAAAGACACCTACTATTCAGAATGAAAATATCAAAGATAAAGAGAAGATTCTGAAGGCAGCAAGAGAAAAGCAAAGCAGCACATACAAGGGAAACTCAATAAGATTGAGTGCCAACCTCTCATCAGAAACTTTGGAGGAGAGAAGAAAGTGGTATGATGTATTGAAGGTATTAAAAGAGAAAAACTTCCAGCCAAGAATTCTGTATCTGGCAAGGCTGTCCTTCAAAAATGAAGGGGAGTTCAAAGTCTTCACAGACACACAAAAAACTGATAGAATATGCTACCAAAAGACCAGAATTACAAGAGACACTAAAGGGAGTGCTGCAGCCTGGAAGGAAAAAAAACAGGGTGAGAGACTTGGAGAATAGTGTAGAAATGAAGATTACTAGAAAGGGTAAATTAAAGGGTAAAAAAGATAGACCATAGTATGATATGACAACAGAAAGCCGAAGTCAAAATGGATCAAGTAAGTAATGCCTTTAAAGTAATAACATTGAATGTTAATGGCTTGAACTCCCCAATCAAAAGACATAGACTAATAGAAGGGATAAAGAAATATTAGCTATCTATAAATTGTCTACCAGAGACTCACCTCAGATGTAAGGACACAACCAAGTTAAAAGTGAAAGTTTGGAAAAAGATACTTCACACAAACGTAACCAAAAAAGAGCTGGAGTAGTGATACTAATATCGGACAAAATAGATTGTAAATGCAAAACTGTTATAAGGGATGAAGAAAGTCATTATTTATTAATTAAATGGGCAATTCAGCATGAAGAAATAACTAAACTAAATATTTATTCGTCTAACCTCCAAGCCCCAGTACACATGAGATACTCACTGGCAAAGCTGAAGGGAGAAATAGATGTCTCTAAATAATAGTTGGTGACTTCAATACACCACTCTCGGTATTGGATACAACATCTGGACAGAGGATAAATAAAGGAACAGAGAGGTTGAATAATATGATAAATGAACTAGACCTAACATACATCTATAAAGCATTGCACTCCAAAACAGCAGGATATATATTCTTTTCAAGGGCCCATGGATCCTTCTCCAAGATTGACCATATGTTGAGTCACAAGACAAGTCTCAATAAATTTTAAAAGATTATAAGTACACAAAACACTTTCTCTGATCATAATGGAATGAAGCTAGAAATCAATATTGGAGAAAAAAAGGAAGATTCATAAATAAATGAATTAAATAATCATATTAAATAATTAAATAATCAATAGGTCAAAGAAGAAATTGCAAGAGAATTCAGCAAATATCTTGAGATGAATGAAAATGAGAACACAACATATCAAAACCTATGCGACACTGCAAAGGCAGTGCTGATAGGGAAATTTATAGCCCTCAGTGTTTAGATTAAAAAAAGAAGAAAGAGCTAAACTTGAAGACCTAACTCCAAACCTGGAGGAACTAAAAAAAGAATAGCAAACTAATCCCAAACCAAGCTGAAGAAAAGAAATAGTAAAGATGAGAGCAGAAATAAATGAAATCAAGAACAAAAATACAACAGAGAGAATCAGCAAAACCAAAAGTTGCTTCTTTGAGAAGACAACAAAATTGAGAAACCCTTAGCTAGACTGACAAAGTGAAAAAACAGAGAAGACAAAAATAAATAAAATCAGAAATGAGAGGGGGGACATTACCACTGAACCTGCAGAAATAACAGAGATCATAAGAGGTTACTATGAACAACTGTATGCCAAAAAAACTAGAAAATGCAGATGAGATGGATAAATTCCTAGAAACACACAAACCACCTACACTGACCCTAGAAAAAATAGAAGGCCTCAACAAACCAATCACAAGTGAAGAGATTAAAACAGTCATCAAAAACTTCCCAAAGATGAAAAGCCCAGGACCAGATGCTTTCACAGGTGAATTCGAACAATCACTCAAAGACAACCTAATACCAATCTTGTGCAAGCTATTAAAAAATTGAACAGGAAAGAATGCTACTAAACTCATTCTGTGAAGCCAACATCACCCTAAAACCAAAACCATATAGATACTACAAAACAAGAAAATTACAGACCTTTATCTCTAATGAATACAGATGCAATAATCCTCAACAATTTATGTGCAAACAGAATCCAAAAGCACATTAAAGGAATTACACACCACAATCAAGTGGGTTTTATCTCAGGTATTCAAAGGTGGTTCAACACAAGAAAATTAATTAGTATACTAAATCCCATTGATAAATTGAAGAAGAAAAATCACACGATCCTCTCAATTGATGCAGAAAAAGCAATTGACAAAATACAGCACCCTTTCTTGATAAAAATATTCCAAAAGACAGGAATAGAAGGAAACTTTCTCAATATGGTAAAGTGCATATATGAAAAACTTACAGCTAGCATTGTACTCAATGGGGAAAGACTGGCAGCTTTCCCACTGAGATCAGGAACAAGACAAGGATGCCCTTTATCATCATTATTATTCAATATTGTTCTAGAAGTTCTAGCTAGAGCAATTGGGCTAGATAAAGAAATAAAAGGCACCCAAACAGGAAAGGAAGAAATAGAACTTTTACTATTCACTGATGACATGATCCTACATATAGAAAATCCTGAAAAACCTACGACAAAGCTACTAGAATTAATAGATGAGTTCAGCAAAGTGGTGGGATACAAGAGTAATATGCAAAAATCAATAGCATTTCTATACCCTACTGATGTGCAATCTGAGGAGAAAATCAGAAAAAAATTCCATCTATAATAGCCACTAAAGCAATAAAATATTTAGGAATAAATTTAACCAAAGTTTCTGTATTCAGAAAACTACAAAACATTCATAAAAGGAACTGAAGAAGACTTAAATAAATGGAAGTATATTCCATGGTCATGGATTGGAAGACTAAATATCATTAAGATGTCAACTCTATCCAAACTGATTTGCAGATTCAACACAATCCCAATAAAAATCCCTATAGCTTTTCTTGCAGAAATTGAAAAGCCAGTGATCAAATTTATATGGAAGGGTAAGGGGCCCCGATTAGCCAAAAATGTCTTTAAAAGGAACAAAATTGGAGGACCCTCACTTCCTGATTTTAAAGCCTATTATTTAGCTAGAGTGGGAAAAATAGCATGGTCCTGGCATAAGGACAGACAGCTTGAACAATGGAACTGAATTAGAACTCAGAAATCGACACCCACATCTGCAGCCAAATGGTTTTTGACAGGCTGTTAAGCCCACCCAGGTAGACCTGAACAGTCTATTCAACAATTGGTGCTGGGAGAACTGGATATCCATATCCAAAAGAAAGAAAGAAGACCCCTATCTCACACCTTTTACAAAAATTAGCTCAAAATGGATCAAGGACTTAAATATAAAAATATCAACCATAAAACTTCTAGAAGAAAATATAGGAAAACATCTTCAAAATCTTATGGTAGGCAGTAGTTTCTTAAACCTTACACCCAAAGCACAAGCAACAAAAGAAAGATACATAAATGGGACCTCCTTAAAATTAAACACTTTTACACCTCAAAGGACGTTGTCAAAAGCCAACTCAATGGGAGAAAATATTTGGAAATTACATATCTGATAAGGGTTTAATATCCATGATATATAAGGAGATCATACAACTCAACAATAAAAAGACAAACTATCCAATTAAAAAATGGGGCAAAAACTTGCAAAGACAAATGTCCAAAGAAGAAATACAAATGGCAAAGAAACACATGAAAAAATGTTCAACATCACTAGCAATTTGGGAAATGCAAATCAAAACTACAGTGAGATATCATTTCACACCTATTAGACTGGCCGTATTAAAAAGTTGGAAAACTGTAAATGTTGGAGAGGATGTGGATAGATAGAAATGCTTATTCACTGTTGGTGGGAATGTAGAATGGTACAGCCACTGTGGAGGACTGTGTGGCATTTCCTAAGGATGTTGACTATAGACTTGCCATGGGACCTGGCAATACCATTGTTAGGTATATACCCAGAAGAACTGAGAGCAGTGACACAAATAGACATCTGTACACCAATGTTCATAGCAGCATTATTCATGAAAGCCAAAAGTTGGAAACAAGCCAGGTATCTATCAATTGATGAATGGATAAACAAATTGTGGAGTATACACAAGATGGAATATTATGCAGCAGTAAGAAGAAATGAAGTCGTGAACCATATGACAACATGGATGAGTCTTGATGATATTATATTGAGTGAAGCAAGCCAGACACAAAGGGACAAATACTGTATGACTGTGCTATTATGAGCTAAATATATTATGTGAAATATAAATCTATTATGTGAAATATGAATACAGGTAAAATTGCATATATAAGACCATTTTTCTTTGAAGTTGAACAAATGTAAGTTAAAACTACAAAATGTCAATATCAGACAAAAAAAAAAACATACTAAGTGAAGGAGACCAGACACAGAGTACCAATTATTGTATGATTCCATTTATATAAAATGTAAATATAAATCAATTTATAAAGATAAAATTAGATTAGTGGTTATGTAGGGCTGGGGAAGGAATGCTAAGGGGTGTGGAGTCTTTCTTTTTGCGGTAATGAAATTGTTCTAAGATTTTTGAGATGATGAATGTACAACATTGTGATTATACTAAAAGGCATTGATTATACACTTTGGATAGAGCATATGGTGTGTGACTATATCGCAATAAAGCTGCTTAATAAACAAAGAAATAATTGTTCAAGAATAGCCAGAAATAGCAGCTATGTACAGCAGGGGAAACAGAAAGAGATTGAGAGGTGCGGATTTTCTTTGTTTGTCTGTTTTTTGTTTATTATTATTTTTATTATTGAAATAATGAAAATGTCCTACTAATGATTGAAGTGATGAACACACAACTCTGTGATTATACCAAATATCATTGATTGTATACTTTGGTTGAATTATATGTTTCATTAATATGTATCAATAAAGTTGATTTGTTTAAAAAAAAAAACAAATTAGAGGCATACAACAGCAGACTCAAAATGACAGAAGAAAGAATAAGTGATACCAAAGACAGAACCGCTGAAATTGAAGAGAGAAAAGAACAGAGAGAGAAAAGGATGGTAAAAATTGAGCAAGTTTCAGGGAATTGAATGATAACACAAAATGCAACAACATACATGTCATAGAAGTTCCAGAAGGAGAAAAAAGGGAAAGGGGGCAGAAAGAGTATTTGAGGAAATAATGGTTGAAACTTTCCCAACTATCATAAAAGAAATGAGTTTGTGTGTCCAAGAAGAGCAGCATAACCCAATCAAAATAAATGTGAATAGACCTACTCCAAGACACTTACTACTCAGAATGTCAAATGTCAAAGATAAAGAGAAAATTCTGAAAGCAGTAAGGGAGAAGCAAACCATCATCTATAATGGATCTCAAGTAAGACTTAGTGTGGATTTTGAATCAGAAACCATGGAGGCGAGAAGGTAGCAGTATGATACAATCAGGATACTGAAAGAGAAAAACTGCCGGCCAAGAATTCTTTATTCAGGAAAAATTGTCCTTCAAATATGAAGGTGAGTTTAAAATATTCACAAACAGAAACTAAGGGAGTTCATAAAAAAGAATCCACTTTTACAGGAAATATTAAAGGAAGCCTTACAGCCTGACAGAGAAACACAGAAGAGAGAAGCTTAGAGGAGAGTTTGGAAGAAAGAATAGGAAAAAGGATAAAGAAAAGAGTAAAAGGACAGACAAAAATAAGATATGACCTTTGAAAGCCAAAGAATGGTGGAAGTAAATAATGCAGTTACAGTAACATCATTGAATTTGAATGGCTTAAACTCCTCAAACAAAAGATACAGGTTGACAGAATGAATATTTTAAAATGAGCCATCCATAGACTGCCTACAAGAGACTCACCTTAGACCCAGGGACACCAGCTGGCTGAAAGAGAAATGTTGGAAAAAGATACTCCATGCAAATAGTAACCAAAACAGAGCAGCGGTAGCTATACTAATATCGGACAAAATAGACTTTAAATGCAAAAGCGTTATAAGCAATACAGAAAGCCATTATGTATTAATAAAAGGGACAATCCACCAGGAAGAAATAACAGTCATAAATATCTATGCACCTAACCAGGGTGCTCCAAAATACATGAGGCAAACTCTGGCAAAACTGAAGGGAGAAAAAGACATCTCTACCATAATAGTTGGAGAATTCACCACACCACTCACATCATTAGATAGAACAACCACAGAGAAGATTAACAAGGAAAGAGAGAACTTGAACAATATAATAAACAAACTAGACCTAACAGACATATACAGAACACTGTATCTAAACTCAGCAGGTTACACATTCTTCTCAAGTGCTTATGGATCTTTCTCCAGGATAGACCACATGTTAAGTCACAATGCAGCTTTCAATAAATATAAAAAGATTGAAGTTATACAAAGCACCTTCTCAAATCATAATGGAATGAAACTTGAAATCAATAATAAATAGGAAAGAGGTAAATTCGCAAATGTGTGGAGGCTGAACAACACACTCCTAAATAAACAGAGGGTCTAAGAGGAAATTGTAAGTGAAATTAGTAAATATATTAAGACAAATGAAAATGAGAACACAACTTATCAAAACTTATAGGATACATCGAAGGCAGTCCTGAGAGGGAAATTTATAGCCCTAAATGCCTATGTTAATAAAGAAGAAAGAGCTAAAAGCAAAGATCTAACTGAACAACTGGAGAAATAAGAAAAAGAGCAGCAAACCATTCCCAAAGCAAGCAGACAGAAAGAAATAATAAAGATTAGAGCAGAAATAAATGAAATTGAGAACAAAAAAAGCAGTAGAGAAAATCAACAAAACTAAAAGATAGTTCTTTGAGAAGATAAATAAAATTGACAACCCCCTAGCTAGACTAACAAAGAAAAAAGAGAGAAGATGCAAATAAATAAAATAAGAATTGAAAGGGGTGAAGTTACAACTGACCCCACAGAAACAAAAAGTATCATAAGAGGATATTATGAAAACCTGTATGCCAACAAACTAGACAACCTAGATGAAATGGCAAATTCCTAGAAATACACAAACAAGCTACACTGATGCTATAAGAACTTAACAAACCAATCACATTTAAAGAGATTGAATCCATCATCAAAAATCTCCCAAAAAAGAAAACTCCAGGGTCAGATGGCTTCACAGGTGAATTCTACCAAGAATTTCGAGAAGAATTAACACCAATACTGTTTAAACTCTTCCAGAAAATTGAAGAGTAGGGAAAATTACCTAATAATTTGAATATGGGTTACCTGAAAATAGAATGAGGTTAGAGAATGGAATGCTGAGAGTTAACTTGTGCAAAATTAGTAAAAAGGATATGTGTTATTTTTTGGAAATGAAAAGAAGATAAAAAATGTAACATGGGAATGTATAGCATAGTAATACCACATGTGAAATATGAATATGGGTAAAATTGCATATATAAGACTGTTTTTCTTTGAAATTGAACTAATATATGTTAATACTACAAGATGTTACTACCAGACAAAAAACCATTATGCTAAGTGAAAGAAACCAGACACAAAGTACTACATATTGTATGATTCCATCTATATAAAATATAAATATAAATCAATTTATAAAGATAGATTAGTTATGTAAGGCTGGAGAAGGATAGAGGGATTGAGAATTGACTGCTAAGGGGTGTGGGGGTTTTCTTTTTGGAGTAATGAAATTGTTCTAAAATCTTTTGTGGTGATGAATGCACAACATTGTGATTATACTAAAAGCCATTGATATACACTTTGAATAGATCGTATGGTATGGAAATATATCTTAATAAAACTGCTTAAAAATAAATAAACGTGCAAGAAGAGCCAGAAACAGCAGCTATGTATAATAGGGGAAGAATAGAAAGATTGAGAGGTGAAGAATCTTGTTGTTTTTTAGTTTTTCTGGTTTTTGTTTATTATTATTATTGAAATAATGAAAATGCTCTAATAATGATTGAAGATGCACAACTATGTGATTATACCAAATACCATTTTAGTATACTTTGGATGAATTGTATGCTTTATTAATATGTATCAATAAAATTGATCTGTTTAGAAAAAAAGGTAAAAGAAAAAACTTCCATGTAATTGACTATATGTAACAAACTAATAAAGAAGAAAAATATATGATCATCTCAATAGATGCAGAAAAAGCATTGGAAAAATCTAACATTCATACCCAATACAAACTCTCAGCAAAATAGAAATAGAAGGTATCATCCTTAGTCTGATAAAAGGCACATGAAAATTTTTAAGCTAATCATATTTAATAGTAAAAAATTGTATGCCTTCCTTTTAAGATCAGGAATAGGCAGGGATGTCTGCTGTCACCACTTATTTCCAACATTTTTATTAAATATTCTAGCCAGTACAGTAAGGCAAGGAAAAGAAATAAAGTTTTCAGTCAAAAAAGGAAGAAAGAAAATTGTCTTTATTCACAGGTGACATAATTGTTCATATAGAAAACCTAAGAGAATCTATAAAATAATCTACTAGAACTAGTGAGTTTAGCAAGCTCAATACACAAAAAGTGAACACAAGTTCAATACAAAAAAATCAATAGTACTTCTAAATACCAGAAATCAACAACCAAAAATTGAACTTTTATAAACACCATTTTAAGTTGCATCAAAAAAACATGAAATTCTTAGGAAATAATCTGACAAAAATACCTGCAAGACCTATACATTGAAAACTATAAGACATTGATAAGGAAAATTAAAGTAGATCTAAGTAAATGGAGAAATAAAATGTGTTCATAACTCAAAAGCCTCAATATGGATAAGATGTCAATTTTCCCCAAGTTAATGTATATATTCAACAAAATCTCAATCAAACTTCAGCACGTTTTATTGTTGTTGTTAGGATTCTAAAACTCACATGGAAATATAAAGGACCTACAAGATCCAGAATAACTTGGAAAAAGATAAACAAAAATGGAGGACATATACCACCTCACTTCAAGACTTATTATAGTGGGACTTCCAGAAAGATGGCAGGGCTCAACACTCTTACAAAAACAACAAAGGAAGGGCAAAAAGCTGTCCGAGGTATCTGCTTCGGGGGGTTGTGGACCATGAGAGTACTATGCATCCTCAAGGAGGGAAAGAGACAGAGAAAAGAAGCCAAAATGAAAACCTTAAGTAACTAACCCCCATGGCCAGGAGCAGCACCCATCCCCCACCCTCAAGGAGAAGTGACTGGAAAAAACCAGTGGCTCACTGCAGCCAACTGAGAAGGGAACAGATGTATTCCTTCCTGGGAAGAAGGGAGGTGCAGCAGAGAAAAGAGAGTGTTTTCACTTCAGTGACTTTGGCTGGCAGAGACTACTTTGAATCTTGGCTCTGGCCAGACCAGAATTTAGAGCAAGTGGTTGTTGAAACAGTCAACTCCATGGAAAGATTTGCCAACAAGCACCATCTGTTGGCCGGCAGGGAAACTGCAAGGTGAAAAAACTGGTAACTCTCATTCCAAAACCCTGGGAGTGGATCTGCACCCCGTTAGTGAGTCCCTGGACCTATTTTGATAAATTAAGCTGGGCAGTTTTAAGACTTAGAATAAGTTGAACAAATCAAAGAAGAACTCTGAAACAAAACCACTAGAAAAGATTCACCTCAGACATATGGACACCACAAAGGTTGAAAGTAAAAGGTTAGAAAAAGATATTCTGTGCAAACAGTAACTAAAAAAGATCTGGAGTAGCAATAGTAATATTGGACAAAATTTATTTTAAATGCAAAACTGTTATAAGAGATGAAGAGAATCATTATATGTTAATAAAGGGGGCAATAAACCAAGAAGAAATAACAATAATATGTATTTATGCACCTAAGAGCCCCAAGATGCATGAGGCAAAAACTGACAAAACTGAGGGGAGAAATAGAAATCTCTACAATATTGTTAGTGACTTCAATACACCACTCTTGGTATTGGATACATCATCTGGATAGAAGAAAAATAAAGAAACAAAGAGTTTGGATAAGATGATAAATTAACTAGACCTAACAGAAATTTGTAGAGTATTACACCCCAAAACAGCAGGATATACTTTCTTTTCAAGCGCTCATGGATCCTTCTTCAGGATAGACCATATTTTGTGTCAAAAGACAGGTCTCAATAAATTTTAAAAGATTAAAATTATATAAATCTTTCATCTGATCATAATGAGATGAAGCTGAAAATCAATAATTGATGGAAAAAGGGAAAATTCACAAATATATGGAGATTAAACAACACACTCTTAAATAATCAATGGATCAAAGAAGAAATCGCAAGAAAAATCAGTAAATATCTTCAGATGAATGAAAACAAGAACACAACATATGAAAACCTATAGAAGACAACAAAAGCAGTGCTGAGAGAGAAATTTATAGTCCTCTATGCTTACAATAAAAAAGAAGAATGAGATAAAGTTGAAGACCTTAAGTGCACACCTGAAGGAACTAAAAAAAGAACAGCAAACTAATCCCAAGCCAAGCCAAAGGAAAGAAATAATAAAGATGAGAGTGGAAATAAATGAAATAAAAAACAAAACGAAACAATAGAGAGAATCAACAAAACCAAAAGTTGGTTCTTCAAGAATATCAACAGAATCGACAAATGCTTAGCTAGACTGACAAAGAAAAAAGAGAGAAGATACAAATAAAATCAGAAATTAGAGGTGGGACATTACCACTGACCCAGAAATAAGAGAGATCATAAGAGGATACTATAAACAACTGTATGCCAAATAACTATACAATGTAGAAGAGATGGACAAATTCCTAGAAACACACGAACCACCGACACTGACCCTAGAAGAAATGACCTCAACAAACCAATTACAAGTGAAGAGATTGAAACAGTCATTAAAAACCTCCCAAAGATGAAAAGACTGGGACCAGATGTTCTCACAGGTGAATTCTATCAATCATTCAAAGATGATCTGTACCAATCTTGCTCAAGTTCTCCCAAAAAATTGAACACTAAAGAAAGCTACCAAACTCATTCTCTGAAGCCAACATTACTCTAATACCAAAACCAGATAAAGATACTATGAAAAAAAGAAGATCACAGACCAATTTCGCTAACGAATATAGATGCCGAAATACTTTTAAAAAATTCTTGCAAACCAAATCAAAAGGCACATTAAAAGAATTATACACCATGATCAAGTGGGTTTTATCCCAGTATTCAAGGGTGGTTCAACACAAGAAAATCAATTAGTGTACTAAACCACACTGAAAAACTGAAGAAGAAAAATCACGTGATCCTCTCATTTGAGGCAGAAAAGGCATTTGACAAAATACAGCACCCTTTCTTGATAAAAACATTCCATAAGACAGGAATAGAAGGAAACTTTCTCAATATGGTAAAGTGCATATATGAAAAACTTAAAGCTAGCATTGTACTCAATGGTGAAAGACTGGCAGCTTTCCCGCTGAGATCAGGAACAAGATATCATCATTATTATTCAATATTGTTTATCATCATTATTATTCAATATTGTTCTAGAAGTTCTAGCTAGAGCAATTGGGCTAGATAAAGAAATAATAGGCACCCAAACAGGAAAAGAAGAAGTAAAACTTTCACTATTTGCTGATGATATGATCCTATATTTAGAAAATCCTGAAAAATCTGCAACAAAGCTACTAGAATTAATAGATGAGTTCAGCAAAGTGGTGGGATACAAGAGTAATAGGCAAAAATCAATAGCATTTCTCTACAGTACTGATGAGCAATCTGAAGAGGAAATCAGGGGGAAAAAATCCATTTATAATAAATAGCAACTAAAGCAATCAAATATTTAGGAATAAACTTAACCAAGTACATAAAGGATCTGTATTCAGAAAACTACAAAATATTGCTAAAAGAAACCAAAGAAGACTTAAAAAATGGAAGGACATTCCATGTAAATGGATTGGAACACTAAATATTGTTAAGATGTTAATTCTACCCAAACTGATTTACAGATTCAATGCATTCCCAATAAAAATCCCAACAGTCTTTTTTGAAAAGCCAATGATCAAAGTTTTGGGAGGGTTAAGGGGCCCCAATTAGCCAAAAGTGTTTTTAAAAAGAACAAAATTGGAGGACTCCCACTTCCTGATTTTAAAGCATATTACTTAGCTACAGTGGTAAAAACAACATGGTACTGGCATAAAGACAGAGTGACCAATAGAACCGAATCAAGAACTCAGAAATAGACCCTCACACCTACAGTCTAGTGATTTTTGACAAAGCTGTTAAGCCCACCCAGCTGGGCCAAAGAGTCTATTCAACAAATGGTACTGGGAGAACTGGATTGCCATATCCAAAAGAAAGAAAGAGGACCCCTATCTCTCATCTTTTACAAAAATTCACTCAGAATGGATCAAGGACCTAAATATAAAGCCAAGGACATAAAACTGCTAGAAGAAAATGTAGGAAAACATCTTCAAGATCTTGTGGTACTCAGTAGCTTCTTAAACCTTACACCCAAAGCACGAGCGACAACAACAAAAAAGTAGATAAATGGGACCTCCTCTAAATTAAACTCTTTTTCACCGCAAAGGACTTTGTCAAAAGGGTGAAAAGGCAGCAGATTCAATGGGAGAAAATATTTGGAAATCACATATCCGATAAGGTTTAATATCCATGACTTACACCGAGATCATACAACTCAAGAATAAAAAGACAAACTATCCGATTAAAAAATGGGCAGAAGGCTTGGAAAGACAAATGACCAAAGAAGAAATACAAATGGTGAAAAAATACATGAAAAAATGTTCAACATCACTAGCGATTAGGGAAATGCAAATCAAAACTACAATGAGATTTCATATCACACCTGTTAGACTGGCCACTATTAAAAAGTCAGAAACTATAAAGATTGGAGAGGATGTGGAGAGATAAGAATGCTTATTCACTGTTGGTGGGAATGTAAAATGGTACAGCCACTGTGGAGGACTGTTTGACAGTTACTAAGGAAGTTGAATCTAGACTTGCAATGGGACACGGCAATACCATAGGTAGGTATATATCCAGAAGAACTGAAAGCAGTGGCACAAATAGACACCTGCACACCGATGTTCATAGAGGCATTACTAATGATAGCTTAAAGTTGGAAACAATGCAGGTGTCCATCAACTGATGACTGGATAAACAAATTCTGGTATATACACATGATAGTATGTTATGCAGCAGTGAGAAGAAATGAAGTCGTGAACCATAAGACAATATGGATGAACCTGGAGGACATTATGTTGAGTGAAGCAAGCCAGACACAAAAGGACAGTACTGTATGATTGCATTATTATGAAATAAATATATTATGTAAACTCATGGAATTAATAATTAGAATATAGGTCACCAGAAAATAGAATGAGGGTAGAGAATGGAAAACTGATGGTTATTCTGTGCAGAACTGGTTAAAAGGTTGTTTGTAAATTTTTGGAAATGAATGGAAATGGTGAGAGCACATCATGCTTTGTGACTAGCAGTGGTACTATATGGGTATGACAATATGGGTTTAACCCAATATGACTATATGGGTTTAACCAAAAAGAAAACCCTAAGGACATTTATATAACTAGAAGGAAAGCTAAAAAATATGACAAAAGACTGTATAACATAGTGAAACTCATGTAAAGTACGAATATGGGTGATATTACATATACAAGACTGTTTTCATAAAATATAAATACAAATAAACTAGAGAGAAGGAAACAGAGTAGCAGCTATGTACAGTAGAGGAAGCACAGAGAGATTGAAAGATGAGTTTTGTTTGTTTGTTTGAATGGTTGGTTGGTTTTTGCTTTTTAGTATTATTATTACTGGAATAATGAAAATGCTTTAAAAATAATTGAAGTGATGAATGCAGTACTATATGGTTATACTTAATACCATTGATTGTACATGGATGTATTTATTCTTTATTAATATGTATCAATAAAATTGACTGTTCAAAAAAATTGGACAACGGAGACAAGATTTACAAATTTCTAGAAACACACAGACAACCTACATTGACCTGAGAAAAAAGAGAAGACCTCAGCAAACCAATCACAAGTAAATTGATTGAAATAGTCATCAAAAACCTCCCAAAGATGAAAATCTCAAGACCATATGATTTCACAGGTGAATCTATCAATCATTCAAACATCAATACCAATCTTGCTCAAGCTCTTCCAAAAAACTGAACAGGAAAGAACACTACTAAACTCATTCTATGAAGCCAACATCACCCTAATACTAAAACTAGATAAAAAGACTATGAAAAAAGAAAATTACAGACCAATTTTGCTAATGAATATAGATGCAAAAATTTCAAGAAATTACTTGCAAACCGAATCCAAAGGCACATTAAAAGATTATACACCATGATCAAGTGGGTATATCCAAGATATGCAAGGATAGTTCAACACAAGAAAATCAATTAGTGTACTAAGCCACATGAATAAATTGAAGAAGAAAAATCACATGATCCTCTCAATTGAGGCAGAAAAGGCATTTCACAAAAATACAGCATCCTTGCTTGATAAAAAAAACACTCCAGAAGATAGGAATAGAAGGAAGCTTTCTCAACATGGTAAAGTGCATATATGAAAAACCCACAGCTAGAATTGTACTCATTGCGGACATACTGTCAGATTCCCCACTAAGATCAGGAACAAGACAAGGATGCCCACTGTTACCACTGTTGTTAGATATTATGCTAGAAGTTCCAGCTAGAGCAATTAGGCAAGATATAATAAAAAGGCACCCAAATAGGAAAGAAAGAAGTAAAACTTCCACTATTTGCAGATGACATGATCTTATAGCTAGAAAATCCCCCAGAAAAATCCACAATAAATTACTAGAATAGATGAGTTCAGCAATGAGGCAGATTTCAAGACTAATACACAAAAATTGGGAGCATTTCTATACATTACTGATGAGCAATCTGAGGAGGAAATCAGAATAAAAACTCCATTCATAATAGCGAGTAAAAGAATCAAATAATTATCAACAACTAACCAAGGACATAAAAGACCTGTATTCAGAGAGTTACACAACATTGCTAAAGAAATTGAAGAAGACCTAAATAAATGGAAGGACATTCCAAGTTTATGGATTGGAAGACTAAATATCATTAAGATGTCAATTCTACCCGAAATGATTTAGAGATTCAATGCAATCCCAATAAAAATCCCAACAGTCCTTTTTCCAGAAATAGAAAAGCCAATTATCAAATTCATTTGGAATGGTAAAGGGCCACAAATAGCCAAAAATGTCTTTTAAAAAAAGAACAAAGTTGGAGGACTCTCATTTCCTGGCTTTAAACCGTATTACTGGGAAGCGGCTGTGGCTCAGTTGGTTGGGCTCCCATTTGATCTCCAAATTATGTAAAGATATTTTAAAACTCAATGAGAAAAAGACAAGCAGCCCAATTATAAAATGGGCAAAAGACTAGAATAGAAACTTCTCCAAAACAGAAATACAAATGGTCAAAAAGCACATGAAAAAATGTTCAACCTCACTAGCTATTAGGAAAATGAAGATCAAAACTACACTGAGATATTATTTTATACCTTATAGAATGGCTGTTATCAAACAACAGACAACTACAAGTGCTGAAAAGGATGTGGAGAAACAGGAACACTCCTTTACTATTATTGGGAATGTAGAATGGTCAGCCTCAGTGGAAGACAGTTTGGCAGTACCTCAAGAAGTTGAACATAAAAAACTGCCATATGAATAAGCAATCCCGTTATTAGGAATATATTCAGAAGAACAAAAAGCAAGGACACAAACTGACATTTGCACAACAATGTTCATAGCAGCATTATTCACAACTGCCAAAATATGTAATCAACCCAAGTGTCCATCAACTGATGAGGTGATAAACAAAATGTGGTATATACACACAATGGAATACTATTCAACTGTAAGGAGAAATGAAATTGGGATGCATATGACAACATGGATGATCCTTGAGAACATTATGCTGAGTGTCAGACACAAAAGGTCTGACACTAATATGAACTAAACACAAATGAGTAAACTTACAGAGGTAAACTCTAGAGTATAGGGTACCAAGAGATATAATGTGGGATGAGAATGGGAGCTGATGTTTAATATATATAGAATTTTTTAAAATTTTATTCATGTATATTATTCATACATGAACATACATAAACTATAAGTGTATATTAAAAATTATGATTTAAAAAACAAACATGCATATCATCATCCAAGCCTCCCATTCACCTTCCCACCTTGCATTGTTGTAAAACATTTGCTATAAACTATGAAAGACCTTTGTCTAAATATTACTACTAACTATACCACATATCTTATATTTGGTGCATTTTCCCCCAACCCACCCAGTTATTAACACTCTATATTAGTATTATATATTTGTTATTGTTCATGAGAAAACATTCTCATATTTGTCCTATTAACCACAGTCCATCACCCACCACTGAATTTCCTGTGTTATACAGCCCCATGCTTTGTACAATCCATTCAAAGTGTACACTCAGTGGCTCTCATTTTCCTCACAGAGTTGTGCTGTCATCACTTCAGCCAATTTTAGAACTTCTCATACTCCAAAAGGTATACCCCCTTATACCACCCTATTGTTGTCCCTTATTATTGAAAAATATATCATCTTGCCATTGCTGCAAAATATTACAATATTGTGGTTACTGTCCATAAGTTACATTACTTGTAATTTTCCCGTGTATCACCACATTCTTAGTACTTAGTGAAAGAAGAGCATTCTTATATTTATACTATTAACCACAATCTTCATCCACCACCGAAATAACCATGTTATACATTTCCTAGAATATTCTCTAGTTTCTGGTCAATTGAAATTTGCATCCACAGACTTACCCTTTCAGCCACAATCACATTTATAAATCAGCAGTGTTAATTATATTCATTACAATGTGTTACTCTCCACTCTATTCATTACCACACTTTTTAACTAACCTTATTAATAATGTTACATACATTAAGTATCATCTCCCATTCTTAACCCACCTTCTACTACCTAGTGACCTATACTAGTCACTCTAGTATAGTTTACCTCTGTGAGTTTACTCATTGTGTTTAGTTCATATTAGTGAGACCAAACAATATTTGTCCTTTTGTGTCTGACATTTCACTCAACATAATGTCTTCAGGGTTCATCCATGTTGTCATATGCATCCTGTATTAGTCAGCCAAAGGGGTGCTAATGTGAAATACCAGAAATCTCTTGGTCTTTATAAAGGGTATTTATTTGGGGTAGAAGTCCACAGTTACCAGGCCATCAAGCATAAGTTTCTTCCCTCACCAAAGTTCATTGTCATGTGTTGGAGCAAGACAGCTGCCGACATTTGCCCAGGGTTCAGGCTTCTTGGCTTCCTCTCTTCCCGGGGCTGCAGTTCTCTCCGGGCTTAGCTCCTGTTTCCTCCACAAGGTCAGCTGTAGGCGATCAGGTGAATGGTTC
>JAQZBX010015019.1:0-37983 GCA_029593785.1 Cabassous unicinctus
TTAAAAAAAAAAAAAAAAGGTTAGAGAGGAAATAGAAGAGAAAATTAGGGTAGAAAAAAATAAGATGAAATCAGGAGTAATATTAGATCCAGCACACATCATTGCTAAAGATAGACTGAAAATTTGGTTCTGAGCTTTTTAGCAGCCAACACAGAGTGGGAAATGTAATCATTTATACATTTCACAATGTCCAAGAGATAAAAAACAAACCACTTACTTATGAGAAATGCATCTATTCCTGGTATTGAGATTTGAGAGACATTTTCCCTATCTGTCCTCCTAAAGGGGACACTGTGTGATGTAGTGAACCTTATCTTCATTAACTTGCCTACAGTAAATGCAAGAATAAGTTTCATAGAGCTGTTCCTTATCACGTCCCTCAGCATGGGCCAATGGCAAGATGCCAGTGCATAGTCCAAAAAAAACAATTCGGTAAGGAGATAAAAATCTGATCGCTTCAGAGAGGCAATAAATCATGCTAGTTAGCACGTGGGCCTGGGTCCCAAAATGTCTCTTAACTACTGAACAAGTTACTTTACTGCTCTGTAATCAGTTTTCTCACCTATAAAATGGGCTTGTTTTGAGGATTAAATGAGTTTACGCATGTGAAGCATTTAAAACAATGCCTGGCAATATATAAGCACACTGAAAAATAGTTATTATTCAGAGAATTTTTAAATGGATCTTATATGTTAGGATTATAGCAATCAAAACAGTATGGTATTGATGGAGGGATAGACACATAGATCAATGGGACAAAATAGACAATCTAGAAAAAGACAGTCTTTTCAACAAATGGTGCTAAAGCAATTAGATATCTATAGACAAAAAAAAAAACAAAACAATGAACCCCAATCTAAACCTCACATCTTATACAAAAATTAACTCAAAATGGGTCATAGATGTAAATGTAAGAATGTCAAACTATAAAACTTATAGATGAGACCATAGGAGAAAGTTTTTGAGACCTAGGGCTAGGTAAAGAGTCCGTAGATATGACATGAAAAGCATGACCCAAAAAGAAAAGAAATGATGAATTGAACTTCATTAAACTTAAAAACTTTTGCTCTGCAAAAGATCTTGTTAGAATGAAAATACAAGCCACAGACTGGGAGAAAGTATTTACAAACCAAATACTTAACAAAGGACCAGTATGTAGAATATATTTTAAAACTCTCAAAAATCCAATTATCACATGAGCCAACAATCACACGCCTGGGCATTTACCCAGAGAGATGAAAATTTGTCACACAAAAATGTGTACAAGAATGTCCTTTGCAGCTTTATTTGTAACAGCCAAAAATTGGGAACAACCCAAATGCCCTTCAATGGGTGAATGGTCAAACAAACTGGTACATCCATACCATGGAATACTGTTCAGCAAAAAAAAAAAAAGGAACAACTTGGATGGGTCTCGGGGGCATTATGCTGAGCAGGAAAAGCCAATCTCAAAAGGTCACATACTGAGTGCAGCGTTAGGTCCATCGGTAACTGGGCTGTACAACATGCAGGCTTTCAGGTTTGGGAACTTTGTGTTGAAGGGCGGGCTCTCTTCCCCGTCTACAGTGATCTGTGGGGCATGGTGTCTCGACCGTGTCTTCAGAGTCAGGTTTCAGATATTTCATTCTGAACTGCCCAGAATGTGGGGATCAATTTTGATGCTGTGTGGAGTACCTTATAGAGATTTACCATTGGCTACAGTCATCTCTTCAACCAACCAAATTCCAATGCTTTATTAGAAGGAAAGAAACAAAGGATTACAGTGCTAAACGTCCTGTAGAAGGAGCCATTAGTCCAGGAGAAACCTGTTTGATCATTGAGGAAGTTGTTACCAGGGATCTACTGTTTTGCAAACTTCAGAAAGAGGGGTTGAAGGTCACTGATGCCATAGTGTTGCTGGACAGAGAGCAGGAAAGCAAGGACAAGCTGCAGCACATGGAATTTGTCTCCACTCAATGTCTATGTTGTCCAAAATGTTTGAGATACTTGAGCAGCAGGAAAAAAAATTGATGCTGACATGGTTGGGAGAGTGAAGAAATTTATTCAGGAGAATGTTTTTTGTGGCTGCTATTCAAAATGGTTCTCTGCCTTCTGTAAAGAAAGCACCCAAAGATCTCAGCTTTGGTGCATGTGCAGAGCTGCCCAGGACCCACACCACTGAATCAAAGCTTCTGAGGCTTATGCAAAAGAAGAAGGAGACCAGTCTGTGTCTGTCTGTTGATGTTTCAGAGACCAAAGGGCTGTTGCAGCTAGCAGATGCTGTAGGACCCAGCATCCGTTGCAGCTATCAAGACTCACGTAGATATCTTGAATGATTTTACTCTGGATATGATGAAGGAGTTGACAACTCTGGCAAAACACCATGAATTCTTAATATTTGAAGATCAGAAATTTCCAGATATAGGAAACACAATAAAAAGGCAGTATGATGGTGGTATCTTTAAAATAGCTAGCTTCCTGGGCCGATCTGGTAAATGCTCATGCGGTGCCAGGCTCAGGAGGTATGAAAAACCTAAGGGAGATAGGCCTGCCTTTGCATCAGGGGTGCCTGTTTATTGCAGAAATGAGCTCCGCTGGCTCCTTAGCCATTGGGAACTACACTGAAGCAGCGGTTAAATGGCTGAGGAGCATTATGAATCTGTAGTTGGTTTTATTTCTGGCTCCTGAGTAAGTATGAAACCAGAATTTCTTCACTTGACTCCAGGAGCTCAATTAGAAGTAGGATGGATAATCTTGGCCAACAATACAGCAGCCCACAAGAAGTTCTGATATCATCATTGTAGGCTGGGGCATAATAATGGTGGCTCATCATCTGGAAGCAGCTGAAATGCACAGAAAAGCTGTTCCGGAAGCTTATTTGAGTAGACTTGATGCTTGAGTGCCCCAGAAACATTTTTGTGAGGGCCTTGAAGGTTCATGATCTGCTGAAATTCACTGGCTTGAAATAAGCAGCCTTTAACAATCCTTGGATTCTTCCACAGGGCCTGTGTTGGAATGACTTCTGGCATCATCATGGTCTTTAGGAAATACTAAGCAACTTGTAATTGCTCATTGTTACTGTAAGTTCATTTTCAAGCTTTCTTTTATTGAGACTATTTGTTAGACAACTACAGTCCTGTCTGTTGATCAGACTGCTTTTTTTATTCTTTTCATTGCACTGATTTTAGGACACTAAGAAGCTTAAAACCAATAAAACATTTCTTATATCCTTTTTTAAAAAAAGGTTGCATACTGTAGGATTCCATTTATATAACATTCTCAAAATGACAAAATTATAGAGATAGAGAACAGACTGCTGGTTTCCAAGGATTAAGGATGGGGTGGAGAAGAGAGGAGCATAGGTGTGACTATTAAGGGGTAGCATGAGGGATCTTTGTGGTGATGGAACATTTCTGTATCTTGGTATTGATTGTGATTACATGAATCTATACATGGCAACATTGCCTGAACCTGCACACACATACACACACACACACACTCATACGAGTGCATGTAAGACTGATGAAATGTGATTAAGGTCTGTGAATTGACAGGACAAAAATTTCAATTTCCTGGATTTGATATTGTACTATAGTTATGTAAATATTATTATTGGGGAAAACTGAGTGAAGGGTACACGGGACCTCTCTGTACTATTTTTGCCACTTCCTGTGAATCTATAATTATTTCATAATAAAAAATTGAAGAAATGGATTGTACGAAACATGTTAGGTGAGCTCTGTAATAAAACCTCATTAATTTGGGGATTATAAAATTTACCTTTATCTTACAAACCACTTCTTTATAGATTGCATAAAATGATAGTTTAAATATTTGAGTGGTTGGTAGAAAGTGTCAAAATTCACCTAAGACTAGTGTTTCTTTCAAAACATGGTGAAGGCAAAGACAGGTGTGTATGGAGCAGTGCATATGCATGTGTGCCCCGTTCCAGGAAGGCCTCTCGTGGATCTCTAAAAGCCCTCACAAAATGGCACTTATTACCATAGACCATAGACCAGGGCAGTCCTCAGTTTTTCAGATCTAAAAACCTGATATTCTTAGCTGACTGAGAGTAGTTTCACATTAACTGAGCTCACAAGACTGATGTGCTATGGGTAAAAGTCTCAGCCGCAAACTCAGTTGTGCAAGAAAAACCAAGTTTCTTTCTGTTCTTTAAGTCAGTTTACTTTGAACTCCAAAACCCTATCCTGTAAGCTGAAAGGAAGTTCAGCTTGCTTAAGTAATTCCTTGCAAAGGCACCATTGAGCTGGTTACAACCCAGGCACCAACTGTTCCAGTCTGAAGGGAACTCCCAGGTTTGGTGACTGTGGGTTTTGTGACACTTGGGACTTGGGAGACTTCAGTGCCTAGCATCCAGCCTCCCTGGGTACTCCTTGCAGCCAATACTCTCTGAGGTCTTTCCACCTTCCCGGTTCTGACCTCTCTCCCCCCCAGCCTCATGGAGACAGCTGGAGGAGCCTCTTACATCTCTAAGACCCTTTCCCACTCCTCCAGGACACCCAGCATTATCTGATCAATCACTTAGTTTTTCCACACGGAGGGAAAAGCCACGGACTTGAAACTGCTTCTCCTTTTTGTCCTGTCAAAATCTCTGTGGTAAAGAACCTTCTGAAATGTGGAGAAGAGAAAAAAATAAATATAGGGAGAACAAAATCAAATTAATATTTTAACCAATCATGCTGTCAAAACTATATTAAACCCTTTGCAGCCAATTAAGTCAAGCGTCCCCCCTCTCCCCGTGGGGGCCTGGTGTGCAGTGGCTGCGGACAGCAGCCTCCTTGGTAGTGTACTCAGCCTTTTGCTTATATGGGTTGACCTAAGGGACCTTGGAGACAGCCCTTGCCTGTTGATGGTCCTGTCTGACCTCATGCCATCCCCAATCTAGGTTCCTGACAGGTATATGAGGTGCCTTTAGAAAGCTCCAGAGGGTGATGGCCCAGGTCCATATCAGCCACCTGCACCAAGCTTCAGAACAAGCTTCAGAACAAGCTTCAGAACAAGGCCATATCATGGCCACCTGCACCAAGCTTCAGAACAAGGAGTATGTGGTCAAGGCACTGTGCAGGGCCAAGTTTAAGTTCCCTGGCCGCCAGAAAATCCATATCTTCAAGAAGCAGGGCTTCACTAAGTTGAACGTCGACGAATTCAAAGACATGGTGACTGAGAAGTGCCTCATCCCAGATGGCTGTGGGGTGAAATACATCCCCAATCGTGGACCGTTGGACAAGTGCTGGGCTCTGCTCTAATGAAGGCTTTGCCGGCACAGCCATCTCACAACTTGTACCCTCAAATAAATGACTTCCTTGCCTTTTAAACAAACAAACAAAAACTATATTAAACACACACACACACACACACACACACGAAGAGAAAGCTATATTAAACCAGAGAAAACACTTTATTAATTTACAATGAGGAATGAATGTCATAGCAACAGATATACTTACATCCACATGACTAGCCCATTCTCCCCTCTTAAAAGCAGATTTTCAACAGCCTAATTAAACTGTTGCATGGTGAACCTGGAATCAGAACCAGGGGCATTAGAATAATTGAACACTTAAGAAGTCAGGCTATCATAACTGGATATATCAATCCCACAGTAGGGATACCATGTCATGCTGAGGAAGCTGGAGAAACTGTACAGTGTTTGACTATACTCCCTGCATCCATGTCCACATTGAGAATATACTTAATAGTGGCGTTGCAATATTCAGAGGCATTTGGCTGGGACTCCCTCTCCCTGGAGAGTTCTTGGATAAACATTACCCACATTTGTCCTAGAAACTTTCTTTTTTCTATGCTTCCACAACTGACAGCCCCTCCCATCAAATAGCAGGCCCGTTCTGCTGGCCTAGGAATCATGTCTCTTTGGGATGTTTTTGCACAGATCTGTTCTAACCAATTTCATTGGGTCTTTAAATTTGAAGTCTCAAAGAGTAGAATAATTTCTTTTTTCTTGGGTTAGCCTTCCCCTACCCATAACAGCCTGATAATGGTACATATAAAACAAACTATATTAGAAGATCTTCCTTCTGGGATTCAAACACCAGAAGTATCCAAAAGAAGGGAATTGTCCTAAAGTAATTTTCACATAATTGTGGTTTAAAATTTACAAAATTGTAATCATTGAAGAATAGTTAATTGAAATGTGCATGATGATGGTGAAATCTGCTGGATACAAATAATCCAATAGTAATGTCATTGAAGTCAGATTCTAAAGTATTGAGTGCACAGGTCAGATTCTAAAGTATTGAGTGCACAGGGTAGTGTCATTGTGAAGGTTCTTGGTCATTTATGTTTTGGTCAGTAACAATAGCTTTTTTTTTTTTTTTTTTTAAAAAGATTTATTTATTTTTATTTTATTTATCCCCCCATTGCTGCTTGTGCTGCTGTGTCCATTCGCTGCGTGTCTTCTCTGTGTCTGCTTGTCTCCCCCTTGCTGTGAGGTCTTGCCACATCAGCCCACGGCGCCTGTGCGAGCCGGCCTGCCCTCACAAGGAGGCTTCTGGACGCGAACCCGGGCCTCCCATATGGTAAACGGGGGCTCTATCCACTGAGCCACACCCGCTTCCAGTAACAATAACTTTTGAGGGCTGCTGTATGTGCACTATGTTAAGCAACTAAACTTCAGACATTTCAATAATCTGGTATAGGACAGACAAGTCCATGACATTTCCTCCCACTCTTTGCAAGAAATAATGGACATGATAATGAAAGTATTGTATTCTGAATTTGCAAAGTGCTTAAAAGTAATTTTATGGTAATTCTTTACATATATATCTTTGTGTGCATAAAGAATTATTACTCTATTTTCTATTTTGAAGATACAGAACAAGAAAACAAATAATTATTAATCATGATAGTAATAATAGATTATAAGGTTATTTACCCATAAAAGGTTTAACAAGTTACATCACCCATAGGACAAGAATAAAGCTAAGCCTGAACCCCTTCTCTTTTTAATTACCTTGCAATCTCTAGTATCCTTTTGCTTGCCTTATGTCTCTTCCATTTTTTTTCTTCTCTGATTTTCTTAAAATGGCATCGGCAGGGTACTCATCCTCATTGATGCGATCTTCCCAATCTTAATCAATACATTATGTCCAGTAAAGCCAGAAAGAACTCCAGCCAACTGTCCTCATGAACGATTTTGTAATCGCTTTATCTCCCACGATAAATGGATCTGCAGTACCATCTTAGGGCTTCTGGAGTAACTCCAGTACAATTTTAGGATTCCAAAGGCAGTATATAAAAAAGTGAAGTTTTTCAAAGCTCAGTTCTGCCGGGTTGGGGTAAAACTTAATATAATGTTTCTATCAAGTTGCACTGTTTTTATTTTTATTTGATTCCTTGACTATTTAAGAAACACATAAATGTTTATGAAATACATGAATATATTTACTTTGAGTTTTGTCTTCCTCCAACCCATGCACAATGACCCTTTTTTATTTATGTAAACTTGAAATAATAATAATAAGCTAGTTGTCTTCAGCAAGGTCCTTTGAGATGAAGAGTTGCCGTCAGAGCCCCAGAGGGCAGCCAAATGGTCTCCATTGCCTCTCAGCATGCTTACAGCCAATGACTGTGCTCAGAATCTGCTCAGATTGCCATCTCACCCAACATCCAATTGTGTTAAATACAGAAAACCAGGCTTTGGGGGCAGATGGGACTGAGAAGGGTTAACAGGTTTTGTTTTGTTAAAATAAAATAAAATAAAATAAAAAAAGAACCAGTCTTGCGTGTTATTATTACCTACCGACTCCATCCTCTTGCGGTTGGAACATCAATCAGAACAGAATCTGTTCACATTCTCACCATGCCGGCCAGAGCTCTGGCCTTGCACACACTGGGTGACCCTCATTTTGCCAGGAAGCTCAAAGGGCGCCGGGGAGCTGCCTCCTGTGGCCTTGTGTGAGGTGGCAAGAGCATCTCTTTAGATTTGGTTTTCACTGCAGGAAATTACAAAATCAGATTACTGCACATAATGGGGCTCACTTTGAGAGGTTAGAGTGAGATTTAGAAGCCTTTCAGCTCACTAATCAAAATGCTTACAGCTCCCACCTCATTGCAGATGTAACAATAATAAATATTGAGCAAAGGAAATTAATCCACATCCGGAGGTTAAACAACAAAAATTGTGCAGATCTGAAGCAATGAGTTTCATATGAAAATTCAAAACAACCCATAAGCACATTTCATCAAAAGCCATAAATAGACATTGTAATTTATCTTTGTCACCACTGACTCTTATCATGAGTCTGACTGGAAAACAAACAGTAATAGCAAATGTTACGATTTTCATCAGTATTTTTCTTATAGCAACATAGCCGATCTTGGACTGATAGGGACCTATGATATAGTGTTGTCCACAGAGCAGTATCAAAGCATTTTTTCTATACTATATTTAATATAAAATGTATTAGTTTCTTCTAAAGAAATCTCTTTATTTGATCTTTTAACTAATATACGCTGTGTGAGGGAAAGTAGGTCAAAATAAAGTAATTACACAGCTGTACTTACTTGTTTTTTTACTTTGTTTTCGATTTTTGGATTTTAATTTATTTGTGGCTTATAATGTGACTTAATTTCTTTATGTTTGGGAGTGTATATGTTATATATGTTTATCTATACAATATGTATAGCTATGTAATGTGAATATTCAGTGGTGCTCTGTTCAGTCATCTCAGAAAAAGGAAGTCCTAATTTATTGCCTTTGCAGATTTTCATGCTGCAAATACTCTCGCATGGCCAATTTCAAGCTATCAATATGATGTCACTGGACGTGGAATTGGGAAGAGATGTGTACAATTTGCTCTTATGAGCCAGGACAAGCAGACTCCAGTACCATATATACACACACATATGTACATATAGAATACATATATATACCTGCATGCATGATTATGTTTACATACATACAAACACACTATACACACACCCACACCAAGAAGTCTATGGAATAGTGATGAAGACTCTAAAGCAAGTACCTACCTTGAAATCCTGACTCCACCACTTGCTAGTTCTGTGACCTGGGCAAATCACTTAACTTTTCTGTGCCTCTGTTTCCTCATCTGCATAATGAGCATAATAATAGCACTACTTAATAGGCTTATTGTAAATAGTAAATAAATTAAGATAAGTAAAGTGGTAACAACAGTAACACGTGATATATGTGTGTTAGCTATCATTATTACCTGTATATACAGATCTGTGTGTGTGTGTGTGTATGTATATATATATTAATATATATATTGATCTATCAGGATGTTGCACTGAAATCTGTAACTATGTTGACATTTATCCTGAGTTTTCCAGAGAGTGCCAATTTTAAATATTCTGTCTTTTTTGCTCTGGTGTTTTGACATACAAAGTATATTGCCCAGACAGATTTTGATGACAGAAAGAACTAAAAAAAAACATTGTCAAGATGTCCTTTTTTTTATTTAGAAGGTATGGTCATGGTTTCCTTAACCATCACCTTTTATATTCCAGTCCTGAAGTGACCAACAATCTTAATGCCCAATCCCAAACTATGGTCTGGGTCATACTACTCTTTCAAGCAGTACTAGATCACAAGGCATAGGTGATATGGAAAGAAGGCAGAGTTCAGAGGAGGAGCTTTCAAACAATGCCAGGAATGTCACACATTCCATTCTCATTTCTAAAAAGATTTACTCTATGTATGTGTGCATATTGTAATAATCTGATTTTATTTTTCATTTAAATATAATGGAGGCCAACAACTTGATTTTTTGGTTTCCTCCACTCCACCTCTTCGTAACCACATGTGTATTACCTGTTGTCTACCTAAATCTTAATCAAATGGCATGTGCAAGTAAATGCCCCTCCAAACTGAAAAGTGACCAAATTTCTGAAAAATCCTAAATCAGTGGTTTGAGCTCAGTTACCCTATCCTGCTTCCAACTGACTCAGTCTCTGCCTACAACTTTTCTGTCTTATCTGGCATTCAAAGGCAAGCTCTAGGAAACATTCTCTCTGAGGAAACTTCAAACCTCACATCTCTGTTAGAGCTCTAAACAACAGTTCTTTCTCTAAGTTAATGTCTTCTATTGAGAAGAATGAGCATTTAGCATCGTTTGGTGGCATGGTATGTCTGGGTAGCAGTTGTTGGGGTAGGACAGGAGTGGCGTAGGAAGGGAAGGGTCATAGTTGAAATCCTATTTTCTTTTGAAACTCCCACACAATTCTCTTATCCCTCTCTTTACAACACACGCAGTCTAGTAGTTTCAAATAAAACTCATTCTCGTCCACCTAATCCCATTTGTTAAAAGAAGGAAAAGGTTAGAATTATTAGAAAGAGCACTAGACTAAGAGTCTGGAGACTTGGATTTTAAACTAGCTGTCTCACTAACTCTCCAGTGAGCTTTTTTACCTGGGTTCCATGGACCGACCACTTGTAGGCTTAGGTGGGCATACAGTCTTTTGATTTTTTTAAATTTGTTTGTTAATTTTTAATTATGGTTAAATGATTAGACCTGCTGTTACAGGTTATAATTTAGTATGCTAATACAGAAGCATATCTATTACTGTATGATAAATTTGTTTTTAATATTTTGATAATTGTATTTAAGAGAATTGGTTTCCTTTGGATTCTTATGTATTTCTTTTTTAACATTTTTATTGAGATATAATTCATATAACATAAAATTCACCCATTTAAAAGTATGTAATTCAATGGTTTTAGTATACTCACAGAAGCATAAAACCATCACTGTGATCTGTTTGGAACATTTTCTTCACCCGTACCCATTAACAACCACTCTCCATCCCTCCCTCCTTGGCCCTCCATTCCTAGACTACAACTAATCTACTTTGTCACTATAGATTTGCCTCTTCTGGACATTTCATATAAATGGACTCATACCTTTTGTGGTCTTTTTTGACTGGCTTTTTTTACTTAGCATAATGTTTTTAAGGTCCATTCATGTTGCGGCCTGTATCGGTACTATATCCCTTTTTATTGTTAAATATAGATATACTACATCTTATTGATTCATTCATCAGTTAATGGATGTTTGGTTTATTTACACTTTTTGACAATTTTGAATAATGTTGCTATGAATATTAATGTACAAGTTTTTGTGTATGTATGTTTTCATTTCTCTTGTGGAGTGGAACTGCTGAATCAGATGGTAATTCTATGTTTAACCTTTTGAGGAACTGCCAGGCTGTTCTTCAAAGTGGCTGTGCCATTTTACATTCCTACCCAGCAGTGTTTGGGTTCTGATTTCTCAATATCTTAGCCAATACTTGTTATTATATGTCATTTTGATTGCATCCATCCTATTGTGTATGAATAGGTACATCATTGTGGTTTTGATTTGTATTTCCCAAATATCTAATGTATTAGTCAGCCAAAGGGGTGCTAAATGGGTTGGTCTTTACAAAGGGGATTTATTTGGGGTAGAAGTCCACAGATACCAGGCCATAAAGTGTTATGTTTCTTCTCTCACCACAGTCCATTGCCACGTGTTAGAGCAAGACAGCTGCCGGCGTTTGCCAGGGTTCAGGCTTCTGGGGTTCCTCTCTTCCCATGGCTGCGTTTCTCTCCGGGCCTAGCTCCTGTTTCCTCCACAAGGTCAGCTGTAGATGATCAGGTGAACCGCTTGCTTCTCTTCTCCTGGGGCCTTCTTTCCAACATCAAAACTGCTTCTCAAAAGACTGCTTCTCAAAACTGTTCTTGCCATGCCTTTTATATTTGATTCCCCATCCACCAAGGGGTGGGGCTCAACACCCTAATCATAACTTAATCATGCTCAGATTAACAGATCAGTTTATAAGCATGATCCAATTATATTTTTGGAAATCATAATTAAATCAAACTTCCTAACTGCAACATCTAATAATGTTGAGCATCTTCCCATGTGCTTATTGGCCATTTGTAGGTCTTCTGTGGAGAATAAGTATCCCAATTCTTTGTCCTTTTTTAAATTGATTTGTTTGTCTTTATTATTGAGCTGTAAGAGTTCTTCATATATTCTGTATACAATTCCCCTTTTCCCTCATTTTGTGGGCTGCCTTTTTACTTTCTTGATGGTATTATATGCAGCATATAGTTTTTAAAATTTTAATGCAGTATAATTTATCTACTTTATGTTGTTGCTTGTGCTTTTGATTTCATATCTAAGAAACATTGCCTAAATGATGGTTGTACAACTCTGCTCAAAAATATTGAACTGTATATTTTAAATGGGTAATTATATTGTATGTGATTTATGCTCAATAAAACTGTCTAAACAACAACAACAAAAATATTGCAGAAGAAGAAAAAGACTGAAAAATATCCAGATCTTGGTGTCATTGTTTAATCTTCCAAAAACACAGGCCAATATATCACCCTTGTTGTTTAAAAAAAAACATAAAGCAAATCAGTTTCTAAAATTAGATCATGGTGATGGTTGCACAACTCTGTAAATATACTAAAAACCTTTTAATTGTATACACTTTAAATGGATAAATTTTGTGGTATATATATTATATCTCAATACAGATGTTTAAGAAAAGAAAAAATAAATAATTGTCTAATCTGTGGTCATGGAAATTTATCCTATGTTTTCTTCTAGTAGTTTTATAGTTTTAGCTCTTACATTTAGGACTATGTCCATTTTAAGTTTATTTTGAGGTACACACCATACACCAACTTCAAGTACTTATGCTCTGAAAAAATTATTCTGAGAGTGAATCCAGAGGCTTCACCAGACTCCCAAAGTGGTCCATGACACAGAAAAGGTGAAGAAACTCTGCTCTAGAACCTGGACTATACCCTTACTCTCTGGGCCTCAGTTTCCTCCCTTGTGTTGCCATATTTTCTCTAGGTTCTTGGCTAAGCTACATAAAATGAATTTCAAGAGCAAGCCAGGTTAGTTAGGCCAGTAATTTACTAAGGAAGAGAGGGAAGAGAAATGGGAGAAAATAACAGATTAAGGGTTCCAGGTAGAGGGAAAGGGGATGAAAAGTGATAGAGTGTTGATTTACAGACTATAATTCCCTATTACAGATTACAAATATGCAAGTTTACTTGCATGCTGGTCCAGGCAGGGTTGAAGAAGAAGAACAGGGGGCTTTTGGCTTTTGTGCTTGCTTTTTAAACCATTAATTATTCACCCCTTTTCCTAATGACAGGGGAGGAGTCCCAGCTGTTTGCTGTTTTGATTCATTACCCCACCCCTCAATCCCTTTGGAGGGCCCAATGATAAGGCCCCCTGGAGAATATCTGGGGCTTCTCCTGGCTTCCAGAGGAAATCTCATTCCAAATGGGAGTTCTCAGGTTCTTCCAGCAGCCATCTTGTGAGGTATTAATGGCCACGTTTAATGGTGGCGGTTTTTCTGCCAGGTTCCAAATCCATCTACTGATTCCTAATCTAGCCTGCCTCACTTGTAAAATCAGGGGTAGGATTAAATGACTTCAAAGCCCCTTCCAGATCTGTGGTACCACCACTCCTTCTACAGACATGGTAGGTGGAGAGCAATGATAATTTTCTTAAGAAACTACCTCGGGTCTGTGACACCAGCTGCTTATAAGTTATTTTTTACAGGAAGCCATTGTCTGGCAATCACCAGAGGGCTCAGCCAGAGCTTTGTGAAGTGTTATGGGGGGTAGAGGTGAGACAATAGGGGAAGGAAATGTTCTCTATTGAAAAAGCAGTCAATTGCCTTCAACAAGTTGCCAACAAAATTGTTTGGAAAAATTTTTTTTTCTGGTTTTAGCTGAATGCCAGCTTTTGAAAGGTTAATAGAGTGGGCCAAATGAGGGAGAAGATACAAGAAGAGAAGCCAATCATGCAAACGAACCACCATCACTGAAGTCATCAAAAGTGGAACAAAAGTCAGGAATGAAGTCAAATCTTTACTTTTACAATTGTAAAAGCCCTTTTACAATTTTACAATTGCTACTCTGTATTGTTTATACACACATATATACGTATACACACAAATATATTTTAACATATTTAAAAATATTTTAACATGGCTTGGAGGGTTTTAAATATAGATTGGCTATGTCTCTCAAGATTAACTAAATGGCAATTATATGAATCGTTTGCATTTTAAAAGCTTTTGCATCAAGTTCTGTCATCTATTTCATCATGATCTGTATGTACTGTAATTTTTCCTGGAGTCTATTTCTACACAGTAGAAATACTGATAAGAATGATTTTCAAAAGAAAGCAAAATATATATATGTTTGCGAAAGTTCCATTAAATATGGAATTTTAAAAAGATGGTATATTTGCAGAAAGGCTAGTATATTCCCTAAGGTTCTGTAAGCGATCTACCTGATTTATAGACTATGCCAAATTCTCTGTGGTTTTGCAAATTTTGCATGCCATGGTTTGATATCCTTTTTAATTAACAATGCCACGTCCTTATCAAGGAGGGAAAAAAATTCTTAGAGACTTCAAAGTCAGTACTTCTACTTTTCCTCTCCCTAGCACTTCTTTCCCGGTCTTTTTCACCTTTCCAAAAGCTACCAGCTATGTGGGAAAAACAGAAGAAGCAGGGTCAGAGATGTAGAGCCCAGCCAATCAGTTAAAAGTCGACTGTCTGTGAGAGAACAAGGAAGCTGAACTTTTCTTGAGCCAACTGAGCTGGATGGCAGCCAATCTCTATATCCTTCCTGGGTCAGAGTTGAGCTCCCTACAGTTCTGTGTTCCCTGCATAAAGACAAAATGCTCTGTAGAAATAGGGTCTAGTTTCACCTTTTTGAGTGAACGGTGTGAGCCAGGATTCAGCAGGGGGTCAAGGGACAGAGGACAGAGAGGTCCAAACTGATATTTGCTGTGTCAGAAACTTACAGGCTTATTTGGAAAGATTGAAACTAAAGTCCTTGTTGGCACAGGACTAAAGTTATGAAATCTGGTCAAAGGGTTTTGTGCGAGGATGCCATATCTATATCTATATCCATATATCTATATCTATATTCTCATGGCAATGGGGAAAGTAGAGGAAAATACCACGCTTTAATTAGGAGAGAAAACTATTACTTTTAATAAATTCATAACATTTTTTTATGTCAGCAATTATTTTCTTTTACACAGAACATGGGAATGGTACTCCCAAGTTCTTTCCCTCAAAATAAAAGGGGATGTAAAATTCGTTTCACAGAAACAAACTGTACATTTTTAAAAGAGCATTAAACCTACATTAGATGACTTATCATTTAAAAAATCTTCCTTGTGAATTAGGCTTTTCTTCAGATTTTCTAAGAGGAAAAGTTGATCTCAATTCCATGTGTTAATTCCTTTTATGCTTTCATAGTTTTTTTGTCCTCACCCTTACTTTCCAGGGTGTGTAATATTTTTCTGTTCTATGAAAACCTCGTTGCAATCTGTCAGGTAGCAGTTATTAATACTGAAAAGCTGACACTTATGTCCAAAAAACAGACATTTATGTCCGGAAATGATGGACATTTTTGTTCTTTCTGCATTTAGGTGATCTCAGCTTATTTTCTGGAAATGTGCCTTGAATTAAAAGTGATATCATTCCTCTACTGAGGACATGACTTAACCTTTCCTAAACTCCTGGGTCTAGTTCACTGTGTTTCTCATGGGGGAAAAATCCTGAGGATTGGGTTCCACTGGGAGGAATGTTACCCAGGGTAGCTGGATGGAGAGTCCCACCTTTCATCATCTTAGTTTAAAGGAGGCAAGGGCATGACACAGAAGGCAACCTTGTGCATTTGTGGGCTAGGCAAAAGCAGAGAAGCAAGTATTGAAGCTGAAACCAAAGGAGGGAAGATCTGAACAGAGCTTGGCGGATGGAGAGGGTCAAGGGAAGCCTTTCAATTCTGAAGCCACAAATGGGAAGCCTGTGCCATAGGGCACCTTTTATGTTGGCTGTTGTGAGAGATTCAGCTGTTTAGAATAGCCACCCAGTACTCCGTACTAGATATGCCTATCTATAGATAAACCATATCTATTTTTATTCTCTTTTATATACTTCCATACATCCTTTACATCTCAGTGCTATATAGTCATTTATCCTTTAATTCTTCCTTCCATGGGTCCTGTTTTGAAGCTCCCTTCTCTACAGCTCTAGGTTCCTTTGTGAGTTTTTCCTTCCCTTCCCTTCCCTCCCCTTCCCTCTCTCTCTCTCTCTCTCTCTCTTTCCTCTGTAAAAACTAGCACTTTTGCAGGTTTTTTTTCTTTGTTCATATAGTCTGATCCGGAAACCAGGTCTTTACATTGGCCTGGATTTTTTCAGCACTCTAATCAACTCTGTGGAAAGTGGAATGGCTTGGCAACAGGCATAGTAATAATCATGAAAAATAACAGTGAACGCAGAACTAAGAAATGAGATTTGAAAATAAGAAAGAATGTGACAGAGGATAAGCATTCATCTGAATACGTCTATTCTGTCCAAGTGAGAAACACCCTTCCAAATCAATTAATAACGTTTCCCTACATGGAGTAAAGTAAAACCGCAGGTAAATTTTACCTTTGGATGTATAGTTTGCTTTGTGTATTACCTCCTGGTAAAATTTCCACACCCAAACCCTAAGATAAAAACAATGGCTGCCACTAGTAAGATTTCCAAGAGTAAATCTACTTTTAAAACATAGAGTAGATTTGTTTTTCTGGCACAACTGTTAAGAGAAGTCCCCACTTAAATCCATGCACAGTCGTTTTATATCTGCCATTACACATTCCTGTTTGCTGAACATAAGTTTTGTCAACGAGTTATTTTAAAAAATACTTTTTGAAATCACCCACACCCCAAACAGCAGAACTCCTGTGTGTATACAAATGCTCTGGAAATGCACAAGTCAGGTATTGGGTGTAGGCACAGGACAAACCGCATGGTCTGCCTTGGCAGCCTTGTCCTCACCTGCAAGCTGCCCACACACAGTCCCTTCCAAACGGTGCTCTTCTGATGCCAGTTGGCTGACTGAGCTGCTTTGGGAGGAAGCCTATGGTGTGGTGATGTGAGTAAATCTTTCATACACTAAACTTCAAACTTCAAACTTGATTTACCCTTCCAATCACATTCACATTGAAAGGCCTATCTCTTCTTAAAAATCTTGGGCATTGAAGAGTTAAAGGGGTATGGAAGTTGGGGTAGCCTGGGGCTGTCATCCAAAGCCAGCATGAAAAGGCAGCAGGAAGGGTTTGGTTCTGGCGAAGCTACAGACAGGACATCTGGATGCAGGAAAGGCCTAGAATGCCAGAAGCAGCTTTTCTTTTTGGTGTTTGACTCCATTAAGTCCAGCCTGCAGAGAGCCTTTGGTTTAAGATTCAAACTGAGAGTCTCCTCTGAACAAACATTTGATATTTTGGATTTTGTATTAAACACCCACTACTTATATCCTTTTGATAAAGAAGATCACAAAAAGCAATGTATATACAATTAAGCATACTTAGAAAAGGATATGGACCAGATTTACCAGTCTTATAAATACATAGAAAATATGTGTAGTCCTTCAATAATTTTGCTAGGAAGAGTAAATCTGGATAAGGTTGTCTGAAAATAAAACTTTTATGTTTTTTAATTGTAACCCTCTGTTATTCTTACAAAGACTTATTTTATTGCTCTTTCTATAGTTTACTTGAAAAAGGTATTATACCACACTGAAATTGCTTTTAGGTCTTTAAAATTATTTTCCTTCTCCATTTTTGTTTCATATTTAATCATATTACATTTATAATTAATTGCATTTGGCAAAATGTTAGCATTGGCCAGTTGTAATTCCTTTCACAGGAAATTTTTCTTTAGTAAAATTGAAAAAACAAAACAGAAAAAACCCTGCAGGGAAATTATAGCAACTTCCTACTCTATATCACTCATGAGCATACACTCCCTTTGGAAACCACCCTCTCTAAAAGATATGATCTATTCTTCCTTAGCTATAGCAGTCTATGTTAGATTTGTATGTGTTATTCTTAACAATTAAAGGAAAAGGTGAATGTAAATTCACTTGGACAAAACAAAGGAGAAAATAAAAGAATATTATCCTTAAGAGAATTCTTACCTTAGGGAAGAGAAAATGCACGTATTTTTCCAGGGTGGTGGTGGTGGACTTTTTTTTTTCTCTCCAAGGCATTAATTGCCACCTAGCAGCAGAGAAGGGAATTGCGCATTTAGCTTGGAGCTTAGATCCTAGAAAACATTAGTTTAAAGGGCACATTCCTTTTTTTTTTTTTTTTTTTAAGATTTATTTATTCATACACACACACACACACATTTTTTTGGGATCGCTGTCTGCTCTCTGTGTTCATTCCCTGTGTGTTCTTTTGTGTTTGCTTGTCTTCTCTTTAGGCAGCACCAGGAACGGATCCTGGGACCTTACGGAGTAGGAGAGAGGCGCTCAATCTCTTGCACCACCTCAGCTCCCTGGTCTGCTGCGTCTCTTATTGTCTTTCCTCCGTGTCTCTTTTTGTTGCGTCATCTTGCTGTGCCAGCTCTCTGCTTGGCCCAGCACCGCTGCACAGGCCAGCACTCCGTGTGGGCCAGCTCGCCTTCACTGGGAGGCCCCAGGAATTGAACCCTGGACCTCCTATATGGTAGACAGGAGCCCAATCACTTGAGCCACACCTGCTTCCTGGCACATTCCTTTTATTGTGCCCAATGTCTTAGGAATTATTAGTCTACTAGTAGCCTAGAGATTGAATTTTTTTTCTTTTGTCTTGAAGAAAAGAAAAATAAATAAAACAGTGAAAATATTCACGTTACTTATAAGAATACTCTTTTCCATCAGAAAATGTTTCTGTTCATTTTTGTTCTCAGTGGTTCCCCTTGCTACCCCAACAATAGGCCAGAGGAAAAGAAATTCTGATGCCATCTTGACACTAAGTTAAAAATGCTGACATTGGCCCATTAGAGGAAGAAATACCTATATTTTTAATACTGAAAAAGGTCTCCCAAATAATCTCAGAGTGGATTTCTATAAAAATGAGGTCAGAATATATATATATTTCAAATATATATATTTATTTTAAATTTATTTTCTGATGTAAATGTTCAAAAGTAATATTAATAAAAAGGGCAGAGAAATATACATATAGTGAATACACACTCTTGCACAGACAACCATAAGCTTGAGGAAAGTATTATAATGTAAGACACAGAATATGTTTTATTATGCTAAAACAATAATAGGTTATTATCAAATTTAGAAGACATTTTTATAAAGCATGGAATAGTTTCCCGGATCAAATCATTCAAAAGTGTTAAAGAAGGTGTCTTATTTCAAACTTCACCATGTTTTTATTTTTGTGGCAGACTGCCCATTCTGCATGTCAAAGCTTTAAAGGTGAGTATTATTGTGCTTCATAGATCTTGGCAGCTAAATAAAAATAATTAAAATTTGTCAAAATAGATTAAAACAAAATTAAATATTTAAGGGGACTTCCAATGTTAGCTAGATGACATCCTGTCAGCGGGCCTTACTTTGGAATATATGCTTTCCAATGTAACAAAAGTAGATTCATTTATAATTTCCCTACGCATGGCACTTCTGCCCCCTTTATTTGAATCTACAGTGAGCACTATACTCGTTAAATATATATCCCAGAGATTTAAATCTCTGATCTGTTCAGATGTTGGTTGAGCCTTGAATCTCAGCAGAGTTGCAACACCTACTCTCTAGATCATTGGACTCGCACATGACAATTAACAAAAGGATGATAAGGGACAACGCACATCCCAAAAAACAATTATTGCTTAATTTCTGGAAAAAATATTTCTAAACAACTCTTAAGTATGCCAATGGCTTTTGTACAGACCCCTCTTTTAGTCACCCAAACTGAGGGAGAGAAATTATATTATACAGTTTAGATACAACTCTAAATTGTTACTCTTCCAAATTATCTATAACTCCAAGATTTAGCTATTGCCAAAAGAGAACTTTAGCTTCTGAATACGTAGCAAAAAATTAATTAAATAACAATAATAATAATAAAAGCAGGGATGAGTGAAAACAAGGCTGGTTTAGAATGAGCTATCTAAAGGCAATCAAATCTTGGTTAGATAAATCATGATACATTTATATAATCGAATACCTTATGGTTATGCAAACATTTAAAAGCACGTGGCATGAAGAAATATTTGTAGTTTAATGGTTAAATAAAAAACCATATTATGAAGCAGCATATAAAATTTAATACAAAATTTTAGTGGCAGTTTATTTTGTTGAGATATTAATTCTATCTGTTCACCCCTCACTCTCATTCGAGCAGATATCTAGACCTCAGAAATTTCTGAAAGGCAAAAAAATAACATTTTCCTAAAGACAACAGAAGTTCTCCCTGTCTTTTGAAATGAGAAGTGGGGGCGGGGAAAGAATGCCTTGGAGGGGGAGGTAGAAAGAAATTCCTCAAGATTTAGAAGACGGAAGCCTGTAGGTTGAGTGAACAGCTAGGACTTCAATCTTGCTCTGTGACAAAAGCCCAGGATATGGCAAAATATTAAAGAGGAAGGTTGCATGGGATATCTGGGGAGACTGCATCCTGGTGCAGGTGCTCCCAGATTCACTCAAGATTCTTGAGTTCCAAAGGTGGTAAAGAAATATCAGAGTCATGATGCCTGAAAGGAAGATGACCCAAAAGGGAATTTCAGCACTAAATCAAAGTGGACAGATGACCAAATAATTTGTGGTACTTCTGGGTACTTTTATAACAATTCAAACCCTAGAAACTTTGCTCAACCCTGAATGGAGAAGAAACACCCAATAATAACTGAGACAGAATTTCCCACCAGCCTGGCAAGATGGGAGCTCACAGTTAAATTCCAATTGATCCAAAGAAATGCAGTATTTCTATGGAATGAGTCATGCTCACAATATATATATGCACACAAAGACAAATGTATTTACATATTATACAAATTAGAAAATATATTCTCAAAGTAATTTTCCTTCCTTCTCTTGACATTATTGGAGAAAAAAAGTCACCAAAATTTTAACAATGATGTTCTCTATCTAGTGGGTTATTGAGGAATATTTTTCATACTATCTGCTTTTGAAAAAATGTAAAATAAGTATGTATTTCTTTTATAATCAGAAAATATATTATAAAATGAATTGTAAGCTGAGTTTTTCCTATATATTTGAGCAGGTGGAAAACAGAGAAGAGCATATATCATAACCTTGGGTTCCATTTGCAGCTGTTTCAGACCTATCAATATTAACTTTCTTAGAAGTATAACAAACTCAGCTTCAAGGAATCGGTTTTTCTCATATCAAAATAAATAAAAAAAATATGCTGTATACCACATATGTTTGTGTATCTGTATGCACACTGTAAAAATTTAAAATATTTTTGTATAAGTTAGGGTCCCAGCAAGAAACAGATGACATGCTCAAAAGGAGTGATTGAAGAGAATTTAATCTGAATGTAGATAAGGAAATAATAAGGGATGATGCAGTGTTACTGCCAACCTGTGGCCAGAGGGAGGGAGGGTAATAAATACTTTGACCTTTCCCTCTCCTGTTGCCTTCTGTTCTCCAGCTAGTGCCTTGTTAGCTGAGCCTAACCAGAAGCCAGAAGGGAAGGGAGCTTGCTAATGTAGTCTATAGAAGGTGAAGTACATCTAGAGGGGCAAGAGAGAATATCTAGAATAGCGACATAAAAGTGCAAGCAGCTGGGCTGGCGGTTGTAGTCGCCAGAAGAAGAAGAGGCCATGGAGTAGGTCAGGGTGACTGCTTAGAAAAACTTCTGCCTGGCCCCCAGCATCTGATGAAATTAGTGAATGAGCCAATCAACTACGTCTTAAACTCCAGGAATTGGTGGGGACCCCACCCAGCTGGCCCAGCACATTTCTTCCAACATGCAGGAGTTCAAACAATATTCTGTGGAAATATAAAGGACTCTGAATCAACTTGGAACACCCCAAGATTCTCCTGAATTGAGGCAATAACTGCAACAGAAGCAGCAGTACATTAACCAACTTGCCAAAGAAACAGATAAAAACACTAAAGAGTTTGGACCTCTTCCCACCACCCCCAGTGAACAGGAGCAAAGGAAGATATAGAAGGATTGCTTAGTGGCTGAATTCACAACCTCACTGATAAACTTTCAGAAGGTCCAGAAGTAAGCTGCTGAGAGAGAAGGAGTTTGTTGCTCCAGGAAGAGCCAGCTCCAGAGTATCTGGTGGTTTTCCTGAAGACAGTTTAAAAGAAAGGCATCTTGTATCCTGGGAAAGCTAAACTCAACCTCAAGTGAAGGTACAAGATGAAGAAATTAGAGAGGATGATCTCTGCCTCATTTACAAGAGAGAGTCTTCTATTAGACAACATAGCTGATACTATGAATATTAATGAAATATTTAAAGATTTGGGACTGATGATTCATGAACAAGGAGATATGATAGATGGCATAAGAGCCAATGTAGAAAACGCTGAGGTACACGTTCAGCAAGCAAACCAGCAACTGTCAAGGGCAGCAGATAACCAGTGCAAATCCAGAAAAACCCTGTGCATCATCATTTTTATCCTTGTCATTGGAGTTGTGATTATCAGTCTCATCATATGGGGAGTGAAAAGCTGAAATTTTAAAGGAACACACTTTGGCACTACAATATCTAAATTATGTAAGAAGATTCCTGTAATTGTGTTTGTTTGCTTGTTTGTTTTATTGCAAAGCTATTAAGTAAAGGCTATTTCCCATACTTTGTTATTTTTATTTGGGGAGAAGTTTCCTTTGAATTAAATCTGATATTTTCCAATACTGAGAGTTTTTCTAAATATCACTGCTGGCATAACTCGAATGCTTTTCAGTTGAGTAACTGTAGATTTTACCCACAATTTTAGATACCTTTTATTTACAATTTATTTGCCTGTTGACTTAGTCTATATATTTGAGTCTATATTACTGATTGGAATTTGTAAATTTAAAGGTATTATGTCCTGTGCCCATCTCTCTTTCACTATGTCACATGTATCCAGATTTGTGTTACTTCAATTAAAAATCTCAAATTTAATTTTGATTTTTGGGCCACCAAAGGAAACATTCTCAATTAACTTAAAAAAAATATATATATATAGATAGATATATATCTATAGATCTATATGTATATATCTATAGATATATATCTGTACATGTGTTTGGTTCACAACAGCACAAATTACCTATTTAACTTTTACTGTTGGTTTCCTCTTAAAAGCCTTATGAAATCAGTGAATAATTTCCTAATATATCTCATACTCCTGATATACATATATTAAGCATGTGGTGTGGATTGCCTAGTAAAGTACTAAAGATGGATTGTTTTTATATGGGCTCTATGTAAGTCTGACATGTACTGGGGAAGGTATAGTGGCCATAAATGTTTATTGGAATTTGGAGGATGAGTATGAAAAATCATAACCTATTGTGTTGGAATTCTAAAGATCCCAATTATTCTGCTAACCTATCTTAAATAATGCAGTCTGATTTTATGAGTTGCTTTGTACCTTATGTTCTGCAGAATAAGGGTTACTTCTGTATCTTTGGATCAAAATTTGGTTGGAAAATAACTTTCCCAAGATTATAGTTTTTGAGCATCTAACACTTAGAATTTAGTGTTTAACATGTGTGCCATTTTTTACCATTTTTCATTAGAAAAGGAATTGGATGTTTTGCCAATTAATTCACTTGCCTTTTTAAATCATGTTGTTAATACACTAATCTGAATACTGTAAAAATCACTGTCTTAGTTTATAGTTTGTATTTTATAATGTTCTTGCATAACAGTTTGATAGTGAAGGCAATGGTTATGTGGCAAGCTATGAGACTTAAAATGGGAACAAATAAAATGTGAAGTAACTAAGTAAATTGTATCTTTGCAATCAAAATAAAGATGATCTCAAAGGAAAAAAGGTGCAAGCAATTCCACAATATTGTAAATATTTCCAAATTAAAAGAATTCTATTAGGAGAACACTAGAAACATAGAGTTTTGGACTTCAGTCTTTAGTACTCTATAATATATTTGGAATTGTTACTACAACTATTATTCATCCACTAACTCTTTTTTATTTTAATAACATATTTAATTTAATCCAAAATATCTAAAATATTATCATTTAAACATGTAATAATATAAAAATAATTAATGAGATAATTTACATTCTTTTTTCCATACTAAGTCTTTGAAATCGAGGTGGTATGCTACACTTAGAGCACATCTCAATTTAAACTAGCCACATTTCAAGTGGTCAGTAGCCACATGTAGCTAGTGACTACTCTATTGGACAGCAGTTTTTGAACTTCCCGAGAGTCCTCCAGTGATCCTCTGTATACAGATTCTGAAGAGCAAAGAGAGAACAAGAAAGATTGCATTGGTAGTTTTATGGCCAGGCAGGCGTAGAAGTGGCAAACCTCTCTTCCATCCATATTCCTTTGGCCAGAAGCCAGTCATATTGCCCCAACCTAACTGCAAGGCGGGGAGGGTTAGGGCTGGGAAATATAGTCATCCTCTGTGTCCAAAAAGAGGAAATAGGATTAGTTAGGATCAAGGCAATCTCTGCTGCAGTCCGCATATCCATGTTACTCTTCCTCGACACATAGAACATACTTATCTCCTCCCCAAGGGGGCTTGACCCATGTTTCATGTGATCACCGTATCAAGTTCAAAGTCCTGTCATCCACTAACTCTTTTAACTAAACTTTATTGAGCATCTAGTTTTTGTAACACATTAAATATACAAAGGGAAATATGACAAAGTCCCTGCTCTCTGGGGGCTTATGATTTAATAGATGGAGACAACATGTAAACAAATAAGTTCAATTAAATGTTATATGTGTATAGTGTGATGTTAAAGTGGGACTCTTTCTGTCTCCGCTTTGGCTGAGGCTCAAAGAAAGTAAAGTGCCAACTACTCCCACATTCCACAGAAGATGGAAAACACCAAGGTAGAAAATTGCAAAAAAAAAAAAAGAGGTTGCTTTTGCAACTCTTAACTGTCCATCCACTTCTAACCAGAAAAAGTTGGGAGTTTAGAAGACATTGAGAGGGTTGTTAATGTGCTGTTAATGGACATCACTTTTCCTTCATCTCATGCCTAGCAAGAGAGGTTTTAATGGAACTTTGATATATGACCTTTAGATCTGGGGAATGTGGGTGGTAGGGGTCACAGTGGACTGGAGGGTGGCTCATGTCTGAGGAATTCATTCAATATCTATATAGCACTTATTGGATGACAGCTACTACTCTAGATACAGTTGAATACAGTGGTAAAATGAACAAAAATCCCCTGCCTTCATGGAGTTAACATCATTGTGGTAACTAAACAGCAAAAAATGTTGGCTAGATAATTGCAAATATAAGTTCTGGTTTTGGTCAAAGGCTGTATTCCCAGAGGTGTGAGGCAAAGCCACTCTGTGGGTATTTCTTTGGATCAGACATGGGTACTGAAGAATGTCACATGGAATAGTGAGGTGACCGCCTCAGAAAGTAGCTAGAGGTATATGCACAGATGCTAGGAACAGACAGAGAACACATTGAGCTGCCAGCCAGATGTGATATATTTACCCAACAACAAGTAAGATATTGCCAGAATTTGCTCATTGGGGTAAGGGGAGGAGGGAGATGTTTCCAAAGAATCCTTAAAGTAACAAGTGTCAACTTAAACACCTGCCAAGCTCAGAAAGTACCAACCCTTATCACAGAACTGTATAGCCAAGTTAAGAACTTTCTTGTCCCTTCCTGCTTCAACTTGAAAGAAGTAAGACAACCTAGTTATTTGTGGTGGTGAGAAGGGGGCACTAGGAGAGAAATTTTAGACAGGAATATAGGAGAGGAAGTCAATCATATCCCCTTTTGCCATGGCAGGCTCGAGATGGGGGAGGGAAGAAGCTTTACCTTTGAAGTTCTCTTATTGTATTGGACATATTAATTACTTATCTGAGGCTGTTTAATTGGCTAGTTAACTTTTTTTACTTGAGTGGCCGGAAAACCCTTGAGATTTGTGCTATATTTCATTCAAGGAGCAGGGAAGAACGAGCTCCACAAAGATGGGTTGGAACATTTGGGGAGAAAATAAGTTATTTTCTAATTGTACCCTATAGATCTCATTTTGTTCAATGGTTACATTTCTTAAACAGAATAACACAATGGGATTTACATGTAAATGGGGAAAAACTTCAACTTAGCTTTTTTTTTTTTAAAGATTTATTTATTTATTTATTTATCCCCCCCTTGCTGCTTGTGCTTGCTGTGTCCATTCGCTTTGTGTCTTCTCCGTGTCTGCTTATCTCCCCCTTGCTGTGAGGTCCCGCTGCATCAGCCCACCGCGCCGGCTGGCCTGCCCTCACAAGGAGGCCCTGGGAAGCGAACCCGGGGCCTCACACATGGTAAACGGGGGCTCTATCGATTGAGCCACACCCGCTTCCTGTTGTGAGGTCTTGCTGCATCAGCCCACCGGGCCACGCAGGCCGGCCTGCCCTCACAAGGAGGCCCCGGGAAGCAAACCTGGGGCCTCCCATATGGTAAACGGGAGCTCTATCGATTGAGCCACACCTGCTTCCCACAACTTGTCTTTTATTTATAATTTACTTTTACTCAATTCTAGAAAAGCCCAACATAATTTACCAATGGCTTTTCAATTAAAAACGTAGTGCTGCTTTTACTGGCCCAGTTTTCTACAAAATATTTTTATTTATCAATTTTTCAGCTCCTGGTTAAGGATCAAGATGTATCCTGAGCCAAATCCCAAAAAACACGTAAAGAGGAGCTGAAAAACTTTAGTAAGTAACTAGGACCTTCAGTTTTGACAAAAAGATCAACCAAATGCACCTTCAGTTGTCTACAAGTGGGGCTTTGATAAGAGCCACTCTGAAGAGCTCAACCAATATCTCACTGAAGGCAATATCACAAAGCCCCAGATACGTGCTTAGGAGATAATCAAAAGAGCAGGTTTTAGAGTCAGAGATCCATTCATTCAACAAATATTTGAGTACCTACTATATGCCAGGCTTTGTTCCACATACTAAGAAAACCTCGGTAAGTAAAACAACCAACCAACCAAACAACAACAACAAAAAAAAGTAAAAAAAAAAAAAAAAAAAATCCCTATCCTTGGATGTTTATGTAATTCCCTACTATATATTTACAATATCATCCCCTTTTCCCCCAACTTTTACCTAAGATGGTTTCAGTTTCCTTTTGTGTGTGTCCAAAAGGCCCCTTCTATAAAAGTAACACAGCAACCGAATGGTAGGGAGTTCTTATAACTCAATGAGGAAAATGATTAACACATTAATAAAAACTTGAGAAGAGGAATGAAGTGGCAATTCACTAAAGTCATTTAGCCAAGAAATATGTGAAAATATTTTTTACTAGTAATCAAAAAATACAAATAAATTAAAACAATAGGCTCAACCACCCCACCCCACCCCCCCAACTTGATTTAGGTAAAAAAATATATAATACCCAGTGTTGGTAAGGATATAAGGAAAGTAGACTTTCAGGCACTATAAAATATAAATTGACTTAATTTTTTTTTCAATTTAGCCACATTTATCATAATTGTAAATGTGGGTTCCCTTTGACCTGCAATTCTCTATCTATGAATTCATTGTAAGAAGATAATCAGGAAAGTAAACAGAAGAGTCATTATAGTAGTTTTTAGAAGAGGAAATTTTGGAAATAACCTAATTGCTCACCAATAAGTTTAGTAAATTATTGTATTTCTATACAGTGAAATACTATGCAACTGTTAAAAATAATATAAATCATTACTTACAGCAATGAAAGATGGCCATGACTTTTAAAATGTATTAGTATAAAACAGTTTAGTATGATCTTATTGGTAAAAAAATATATATTTATCATATGTATATGAGGCATGAGTACACATATGAAAAAGAATTGCAAAAATATTTCTGTACTGCATGACAACTGTAAAACGAGCATCTATTTAATCATTCATTAAACATTAATCATTCATTAAGCATACATTTATTTACTATATGCTAGGCATTGTACTAGGTGCTGGGGAAACAATAGAGGACAAGTTCTCATGAAGCTTACATTCTAATGGAAAGTATACTTTCTATAATCAGAAAAAATAAGACATCTATTTTAATTTAGGAGAAAAATTCTTTCATCTATTAGGAAAAAATATATATTAGGACAAAGAGTTAGTGCCCTCAATATTAAATAGTTCTTGCAACTGAAAAGAAAGAGACAAACATCTTAATTGAAAAAAATTTCAATTTAAAAAAAAAAAATTTGTTTTTGGTTCTGCACAGGCCTTTATTCATGCCAGCCAACAGGGACTGGCCCAGAGGCTGTGGGAACCCTAAGAGAGGCTGCACAGGGCCCCATTATAAAAGGATCTGAGGCGTGGGACTACCTGAGAATACAAGAAGAGGCAAGGGCCCCGTAAGGCCAGGCAGGTCCCTGAGCCCCACAAGCAGTTGCGGGCCAGTGCTGGCCAGGGTAAAAGGTTGAGGTGCCTTCAGCTGTATAAGGAGACCTGGTCCCAGTGCCTGGGAGAAAACAAATTGGGGGAGGGGGCTGGGGTTCTCCACCACCCCATCCTGCTGGAATGGAGGTTTCCCTTTTCTGGCAGCAGGACCACTAGCAGAAGGCATGAGATTCAGGCTGACTGGAGAGAACCTCAAGATATCCATGCCACCCTATAATGGGGAAGAGGGAGGAGTGGAAGTGTTTGAGAACTCTGCCTTCAGCTGCAGCTCAAAAACCTTTGGTTAGACTGACACGGAAGGGACAAAGGCCATAATCAGAAAATTCACAAAAAATTACAAGTGAACAAGAAACAGTTAAATGGTTAACCGTACTAGTAATCAAAGAATTGCAACTTAAGATGACATCATTTTTAATCTATTAAGTTAGCAATGATTTTTTTAAAATGACAATAATTAGGGTTGGTGAGTTTAAGAATGTCAATCTCATCTACTACTGTTGAGAACATGAATCAGTAAAACAGTCCTTGAGGGCAATTTGGCTCTATCAAGTCTTTAAAATGTACATTTTATTTTATCCTGCAATTCCATGTTTAGGAATTTATTCTAAAGAAAAGAGCATGGTTGAACATAAAAACATATATATATTTATATATATATAAAACCGTTGATAGATAAGATGCTGGGGGTGGGGTGGGAATAGGAAAAACCTAAATATTCAAAAATAGGGATTTGGGTAAAGCAAATATCATATGTTCATAGTGCAGGATATTCGGCAATCATATTTAACATGGAAAATGTTTAACATGGAAAAATGTTCACAATATTTAAGTGGAAAAAGTTTTATAACAGTGTGTTCCTTATCATCACATACTTGTAAAACAAAATAAATATATGTACAAAAAAATTAAAAACAAAATCTGAAATAATGTTCAACAAAATATTTACAGTGGTTCTTTGAGCAGTGGAATTAAGCTGTTTTCGTTTTCCTTTAAATGCTCTACTGTACAATGATCATGTTTCATCTTTGAAAAAAGAAGTTATTTAAAAGTACAGACATTCTTAGCATGTAAATTTTTTTAAAAAATGTTTTTGAACGTAGCTAAAGAAATGACCCTACGTTTTAAAAACTAAGGACGTTTTATAGCAGAAAGAGCACTGGCCCAAGATTCCCACAGTAAATTGCTGGGAACATGAGCGTTATCACTTAAGTGATCTGAATCTGTTCATCTGCAAAATTCAGATTGGACTACAGTGTTTAAGCTCTCTTTCAACTCTTAACCTTTCCTAAATTTAGGTACTACCCTTTATTCTTTATAAAGACAATAAATCACATTAGCCGTGGGCTGATAATAGGTTGGCGGCTGTCTGCAGAGCTATTTCACTTGAGGGTTTACCAAAAGATGCTTTCAAAAGAGAAAATGAGTAAATTCGGGAAAAAATATCCACTTTTTTTTTTTTTCCCTCAGCGGCCTATTCTGTCAAGGCATGGTGCTTGGTTTTGCCCTCATGGAGTACAGTCTAGTGGGGGAAAAATAATTATAATAAAGAGTGGTAAATGAAAACAGAGCCGTAAAGATGAGTTCTCCATGGGGTAAGGAAGAATATTCCAAAGTTGAGGGAGAAGTATGTACACACACAAGACGCTCGAGAATGGCTATGACTGACACATAGAAACGGACCGTTACTTTATGGACTTTCTTGCAGCCTCGTTCTTGTCAGTCACAAAAACACCCAAATTTCTGGGGGCGCTGAATGAGAGGGTGAGCCGCACACTGACGATCATTCGATGGGCAGCTGTCGTCTGGAGCGAGTTCATATGCTTCCACCAGGGCCGGTGAGAAACCGGCGGCACTTAACACAGATACTTTCACCAGGATCCGCGAAAGCCAACATTGTAAGAACCCGCCTAGCTGTTTTTAGCCGCCGGAGGCACTTCCGACACAAGGATTTCCGCCAATCTCAGTTCCTAGATCTTCCGAGGCCCCGCCCATCATCGGGAGGTTGACCACTTTGAGGACAGGGAAGCCAAGAAAGCCTATCGATGTCTGTGAGGTAGACTGCTCTGGCCTGCGCCGCCGTGGTCAAATTTCCGCAGCCTTCTCTGTCGACCGCCGAGCGGTAGTTTCGGCAACGCGCCTTGATCCTCAGCTTTGCAGGAGGCCGCAGCCAGTCCCGCGCCGGAGCCATGGTGCGTTAGATCCCAAGCTCTGGCAGGGTTGGGGCTGAGGTCTAGTATCTTGGGGGACGTCGGGCGGTCTCTTCTGCTATCATCAGAGCGGCCCGGGGCCATGGGACATGGGAGCCTCAGCCGACGGGAGGGCCCCGGCAGTGATTCAGCATCTCCGACCAGGCCGGGCGAGGGGCTGTCGGTCGTCGGTGCGGCCTTTTCCCCGGGACTTATTTCGCTTCTCGGTGGCCTCGGACACTTTCTACTCGATCAACTAGCCGAGTCTGTCCCTCGAGGTCTTTCAGTGGAATAAATCCCCAGCGATCCAGTATGGCACCTCGTGCTCTGTGTGGGAGAGAGGAGGCGAAAATAGGGACTTAGGCCCCCCAGTACCTTCAGTCAGGACTTGACCCCAGAGTTTGGGTTTCTGGACCGCGCCCGTTTTCCTGGTGGGCCTGTCTGATTTATCTCACCCCTAGGGTTCCATCAGAAACGGCCCTTTTAAATCACATTGTCCTATAATCTAGTTTTAGAGATGAGTAAACGAAGGGTGAGAGGGGAAGTGATGAAATGAGGGTTACATGATAAGACTCTAAAGCTTCCAGTCCTGTGTTTGCTATTCCAGCACTCAACCTTCTTATCCTCCATGATTATTTTCCCAAGTACGGTGCTGCTGGACTTGTTTTAATACCATCATTTTAGCAGTAATAGTTATGTTGCTGTAGTTGTTTGTGTCCACCTGTAACTTCCTGAGGACATTTTTGTGTTTATTCATTCAAGGCCCATATACTTACACATACAGACACTGTTTTAAGTGTAGTGAAAGTTCAGAGATAAATCAGACATGTCCCTATTCATAATAGAAAATACAAAGGGAAGTGCAGATAAAAAACTAGGAGTGTGTGTGGAAATTTTGGAGAAAAGGTAGAGAATTCAAGAGCTAGTTTAAGGAAAAACTAGGGGTGTGGGGCCATTTATTTGGCCCTGGTTTAAGTGAACAGCATAAGCAAAGACATGAAGGAAAGTTGATTTATATGAACTTTAGTAATTGACCCAATCTAAAGGAAGTGGTATGGAAAGTCGTGCAATAGGAAGTTAGGAAGATAAGTCCTATCCAGATCTGCTCACACTCTCCTGCTCTTTAACCCCCATCCCTCATAAATGTCTGTGGCATTGTCTTACAACAGAACACAGTAGTTATCTTATGTAAGGTTGCATTAACAGACATGTATTAGTGTTGAATGGAAACAGATTAAAGAACATTTATTTCTTGATGATAGTGCATGTTAAGAATTGGGATTTGTAATGTTCTTATATTAATCTTTTGTCTTTTACTTTCAGTTTCGCAACCAGTATGACAATGATGTCACTGTTTGGAGCCCTCAGGTAAAATAAGTTTTATATTTCTACAAAGTGGCTTTTGGTGGCTGCAATATGTTTAGAAACTCATGAGATTGTATGCAGTAAGAAAATGGAATATAATCATTTTAGACATCCCTGGAACTTACATTTATGATTAAAATAAATTTCCTGGTTTAAAATAATTATTTGAGGTTTATAAATGTATCTTCTAAGATGTGTTTCTTTTTTCCTCTTTAGGGCAGGATTCATCAGATTGAATATGCAATGGAAGCTGTCAAGCAAGGTTCAGCCACAGTTGGTCTGAAATCGAAAACCCATGCAGTGTTAGTTGCATTGAAGGTAAGTAAAGCAATAAATATATCTTCTCCTTCAGAAAACATAACTACCAAAGGTATATTTCACTGAATAGACAGTAATGGTGTAAACTTGTTTTTAATGTCTTAAAATGTTTCTATTTAGAGGGCACAATCAGAGCTTGCAGCCCATCAAAAAAAAATTCTCCATGTTGACAACCATATCGGTATCTCAATTGCGGGGCTTACTGCTGATGCTAGACTGTTATGGTGAGTATGATTATAAAAAAACAAGAAATACCTCTTTTGATTTATAATTATTCTATGTTACTAGAGAAGATTCAGGTAAAGTATTTTAAGAAGTTGTTTGCCAGAGATGTGTAAGTTAAGATTATAAATTGCTTAGTGTTTGGGCTCAGTTACTAAGTATTCCATTTCTCCATTACTGTAGTAGTAACTAACAGAATTAGCCATATCAATATAATGCTTTTGAGAAGTCACTGAATAATGGGATACTTGTTAAATCAACATATGTCTTTTAAGACCATGTTATGTCTAAGATGAGCTTAACAGTTTTCTCTGGTTTCTAAGCATGAGCTGACCCAACCTTGCTTTCTTCCATATGTCAGTTTTTATTAGATTTTATTATTTGCAAAGCTTAATGCTGGATAAATCAGACATGCATCTTGTCCTCAAGGGACCTAAAATTTAACTATACATAAGTATAATTTCTATAATACAAGGTAGAAAGTGAAGAGTTTTATAAAAGTAACAGATAAATTTCCGTGAGAGTCCAGAGGAGCTAGAGATTATTTCTAATCGAGAAGCAATATATAAATGAAGAGTTGGAGTCTTTGAAATCACATAGCTTGAGTTCAGTTCCCACTTTCACCACTTAGTGTCTGAGATGGGGCTAGTACTTAAACTCAGTTTACTCAATATTTTCTTTCTGGGTTTTGGTTAAATAGCCTAACTTGTAGAGTGCTTAGGTAGTGCCTTTTAGGTAGTATGTAAGTGTGTGTGTGTTGAAGGGTGAGAGTTAGTTAGGTGAAACTAAACTCTTAAGTCCATGACTGATTAGGAAAGAAAGAATATAAACATTAAGGGCAAAATAGTAATGCTGACTTTAAAACTTACAAGTTATCCAGCCAGACCCTTGCTGTAAGTCAGCTATGTAGTGACAGCATTGTTGGTTTCCGTCTTCTCTTGAAAATGTAAAATGTGTTATATTGTCAAATATTTTCACATAATAAAGGGATTTAAGAAAAACCCTTTACATCAGTACTATCCAAAAAAATAATGTAATGCTATCTATGTAAGTAATTTAAAATTTTCTAGTAACTGTATTTTTTTAAAGTAAAAAGAAACAGGAGAAAATACATGGTTTTTGGTAATAGTTATTTTAAATTTGATGTGCATTTTGCACTTAAACAGCACATCTCAATTTAGACTAGCGACTTTTCAGGTGTTCATTGGCTACATGTGGTTGGTGGTTGCCATATTGTTCAGTGCAGTTTTGGATGCCTTGGGAAATGGACTTAAATAAAAGTATTGAACAAATAGCCTGGTGCCTACAGTTAAAATTTGATCATCAGATATGACATACACATAAATTGGACAAAACAACGTGGAAAGAAAGGAGCATATCTATTTCTTATTGGTTATCCTCTTGGCTTTACTAATTAGGCATGAAATCCCCTTTGCTCAATGTTAATACTTGTTTGAATCTTGGCAGGTTTAACAGTAGAACTCAACAGTCTAGAGTTAAGTATCTTTAGAGCTCTGTTGATGGGTAGAAGTAACATTGGCAAGAACATGTAAGGATGTCTTCGAATATGGAATCTATTTCATAGTAATTGAATAATAGAGTAACGGTAATTGCTCTACTGGGGAAATGTTAGTCTTCTTTCAAGAAAAAAGCAATATAGGTACTCTTTTGCTGCCTCAAGACCTAGAATTAAGATAAACTTGCTGACAGTGGAGAGGATAAGAGAAGACAGATTGCTTTTATTCCCTTGTTCCGTCTTCTATTCTCTGTTCAATAAAGCGCTGTTAGACAAATGTCTAGAGCTAAGAAATGTTTTAGTCTTTTAAAAAACCTCGTTTCATCTCAGAGTTTAGTTAAAAAATGTTTTCTTTATGGCCATGTTTCTCTTACCGTTCTGATTTCCTTATAAGGTGGTAATCTATGTAAATGTCTAAAAGCAAGCAAAAATGAAATCCAACTATTTTATTTAGATTGGATAAATTCTGATTTGAAGTGACTAAAAAAAATCCTGTTTCTTTTTTAGTAATTTCATGCGCCAGGAGTGTTTGGATTCCAGATTTGTATTTGACAGACCTCTTCCTGTGTCTCGTCTTGTATCTCTAATTGGAAGCAGTATCCTTTCTATGTTCACATTTATGGATATGACCTTTAAAGTGCTTTAATACTAAATCTTTCTATTAGTTATTCAGAATATATTAGGAGTCAGTTTCCACATATTGTATGTTAAATCCGTGTATATGTATTGATGGGCAAGAGTTGGTTATGATAAGTTATTCCTTGCTGGAATACATTTTAAATAAGGAAATGCATTGACTATTTCATCAACTCTTACAAGCAATTGCTATTTCCAGACATAGATAAGGCCAATTTCAGGAAAACTATCCTAGCATCATTTTTAGAGGGAATTTAAAGTTTCTTGTTGGTGGTTCCAGATGTACCAAAGTTTTGGACCCCTTATAACCAAAAAAATGAGTTACTATGAGGGAAGAGATCATTTTGCTAGCATTCATTCTTGAGTTTGGTGGAGGATCAAAAATTTAACATTACACCAAAGAAATACTGCTCAATTTTTTTCTTCCTGTGTTTAATTTATGATGGGTTACACAATTAAGGAAGAAGCCTGAGATCTTGGTTAATTGGCTTGAACTATGTTGAAAATAAAGATAGTACTTTATTCCTGTTGGAATAGGCTCTTTAACTAGTTTAAGAGACTCAGATACCAACACAACGATATGGTCGAAGACCATATGGAGTGGGACTGCTCATTGCTGGTTATGATGTAAGTTCATGAAGTATTATATTTTACTGATTTTTTTTAAACTAGAAGTTTTAATATATTTCTGCCCAACCAAAGTCAAGAATTATGAAGTGTATACTTTTATATTTGTAGGATATGGGCCCTCACATTTTCCAAACCTGTCCATCTGCTAACTATTTTGACTGCAGAGCTATGTCCATTGGAGCCCGTTCTCAATCAGCTCGTACTTACTTGGAGAGACATATGTCTGAGTTTATGGAGTGTAAGTGATAATCTTGCTTTTGGGGGGGTGGGGGAGGTTCCTCTCCCCACTCCTTCCCTAGACTTTATATCGTGAGTAAATTCAGTGTTTGAAATGAAGAAAACTATCAGCCTTACAGAAAGAGTTTTTAAAAATATTAAGTATTAATAGTATCTGTCACATACTAGTTTTTCCTTTTTCTGGCCACTGTGGTAGTTTCAATCACTGGTAATACTTTTTTCAAAATACAAATATATAACCCCAACTTTGAAGATTCTTGGTTCACTTGGTCTGAAGTGTGCCCCAACCAGAGTTGAGAACCTCTGTACTAGATAGCAATTGTAAGTTCTGTTTACAACTTTAGTTTTCTGTGATTCTGTTCTTATTTTTCACCATACAGACGTTTCTGTCGCAAGTAGTCCGTAAACAATTGGTAAAAGGCATTATAGCTGTGCTAAAGAAAGGTAAAAGATGTGAGATGTGATGATAGGGCAGGTTTTCAAGTGCTCTGCTTCACATTGGAAGCTTTAACATATCCCTTCGGCTTCTTATCTCTTTTCTTGTGGCATTAAGGACACCTTAAGGCAGGGGTTCTTAACCAGGGGTCTGTGAGTTTGAATTGAAATTCAAAAAAAACATTGGTGCAGTTTGATGTATTTATTAAATAATACACAGTATAGTGTCGACTTAGTAAGGGTTCTTTGGTTTTCACTTGACTGGCAAAGGGGTCTGAGGAACAAAAAAGGTTAGCATTCTATGGAAGAAATTTGGGACTTTGTGAATTTAGAGAGAAATAAGTTTCTTATTAATATTACTCAAAGCAAACTATTATAGTCTAAGAATAGTTTTAACTTTAGGGGAAAGGGGTTCTGTGATCGAGTAAGCTTGGGAAATGCTTGGTTGAAAGTAAACATTTTTAATTATGGTAATTGGGTCAGAGATCCCCAAGATCACCCCAAACATGAGAACTCATGAGACTCACCATGTAGTTGTATCTCAGCTAAGATTTATTATAGCAATAAAATAAGGATATGCAGCCTGAATAGGGAAAAAGACAGGCATATCCTAAAGGAATCCATGTGCAATACCCTATGCTCTTTCCCTCCCATAATGGGTCACACACAGCACACTCAGCAACAAAAACACAGCAGCATGTGTATTATGTGTTTCTGCCCAGGGAAACTCATTAGAGACTTAGTGTCCAAGATTTTGATTGAGGGCAGGGAAATGTAAGCATTCTGTGTCTAGCAAATTCCAATCTGGATAGGGAATTAATAAGGATTACATTGAATCTGTAGATCAATTTGGGGCGTATTGCCATCTTAACATTATAAAGCTTTTGATCCAGGAATATGGGATGTTCTTCCATTCATTTAGGTCTTCAGCATCTTTGAACAATATTTTGTTGTTTTCAGTGTACAAGTCATATACTTATTTTTGTTATATTTATTCGTAAGTATTTTATTCCATTACAAACAGGATTGTTTTCTTAATTTCATTTGCAGACTGTTCATTGCAAGTGTATAGGAATATAATTGATTTTTGTATATTGATCTTATATTCTGCAGCCTTACTGAACTTGTTTAGTAGTAATATTGTGGATTCCTTTTCTTAATCTAATTTCCCTGGGTAGAACCTCCAATACAGTGTTGTGTAGAAATGTCCCTGTCCTTGTCGCTGATCTTAGGGGGAAGCATTCAGTCATTCACTGATGAATGATGTATGATGTTAGTTACGGGTTTTTTGTAGATGCCCTTTATCAAGTGTTAGTATTTTTTTTATCATGCAAAGGAGTTAGATTTTATCACATGCTTTTCTGCATCTATAAAGGTAATTGTGGGATTTTTTGTTTGTTTGTTTGTTTTTGTCCCTCTTGTAATGTTTTTGGTTTTGGTATCAGGATAATACTGGCTTCATAAAATGAGTTGGAGACTCCTATTTTAAAGAGCAAATACAGGGACTAGTGTTCATAGAACACTTTCTACAAAACTCTGACCTGTATCATTTGTGAATTAGGACTTTGATTTGCCTGGCATAAGAAAAGGTCAAATTTAATGAGAGAAATCATGTATCTTCTCATTAAATAAAATAATAGCAGTGTTATTCATTAGAAGATTATATGGCTAAACATTAAACTTTTGGCTGTTTTTGTTATGCTATATTTAATATATGGATAAAACCAAGATTTTAGATGTAGACTGGGCAAATAAGCCTAGCATGAAGATGAAATTAAGAAATAATTGTTAATTTATTATGTATAGGTAATTTGAATGAACTGGTTAAACATGGTCTGCGTGCCTTAAGAGAGACACTTCCTGCAGAGCAAGACCTAACTACAAAGGTAAACCTCACATTTTCCAGCTGTAGATGTTAACATTATAGTTTACTCCTTTATTCCATAAACTTAAGTAAAAGAGGATTATATACTTATAGTTCTTTCATCTGGGAGATGGTTTCCTTGGCTTATTATTTCCCATTAAGCTATTCATTAAATGATCTGATTTTGAAATGTGATTTTTTTTTTTTTT
>JAQZBX010015020.1:0-26096 GCA_029593785.1 Cabassous unicinctus
TCTGAAAATACTTGACTAATCATGCCAATCCTTGCCCAAATCCTTTTCAGTGGAAAAGGGAAAACCACACTCAAGCTAATCGACCTGAACAGACCAAAGAGGGAATAAGCACAGCTATTCCAAGAATTAAAGCAAAAGAAACCCTCAATAGTCAACAATCTGTTTATTCCAAGGGGCGATGGGAGGAGGATCTCGGAATCATATAACTAGTGCTCTGGTTCCAGGACCCACTTCTTGTTCCTGCTCTCTGCAGTGGGTGGGATGCCCGGTCTTCACCACCGGCTCACTCCTTTTCCCTCTGTGCTCTTCAGGGGCCAGGACAGTGGACTCCTGGGTTGGGGATTCTCATAGCCAGGCATCATGAAAGCAGCTGAGGTACATGCTGTCCACATATGGGACAAGAAATAGTTAAATTATAACAGTGCCTGTCACACAGAGCAAACAAGGGCTCTGAACTAATGATTGCTGGAAAACAGCAATTTTCTGAGACTTACTCACAGATAGGCACTAGATTAAGGGATATCTAACTATTTATGTATAGTTTTTTAACCATAAAAATAATCTCTGAAGAGTAGGTACAATTTTCCTAACTTACAACACTGAATAATAAAGTTAAGAGTTTAAATAACTCCCCAAGATCTCATCATTGATGAGTGGCTGAGTTAGGATTGAAATCTGGGTTAATTTAACTCTAAAACCCATTCCCTTTCCACTAAAACATATGTACCTAGCAATACATAACATTTATTTTTAAAGCACTTTCTAATAATATTTACAAGGCATCAAAAACTATTGGAAACCTACCCTACTCAACTTTCCATTGCTGTACCTGTCTTACTTATCAGTGTTTTGTAAAAAAAAATATGTTCTACATATTTTAAGTCCGATTAACGTTGCTGCAGTGGATAGTGGTAAAGGAAGGAAGTTGGGAGAGGGAAGGTGGAGAGACAGGGAAGAAGGAATTGAAGTCTAGTGTTGCATACAGACCTCTCCCTTGCAAAGACAATATTGATAGAGTCAGGCACTCACAGAGGAGAAGACTGGAAACATGGTCCCAGGTAGTTTTAGAGAGCAGCTAAGAAGACCACCTTCTCGTGGACTTGGGCTGAAATTCACTTACTCCTTGGGTGAATTTGAATAGGTTATTCCACTTCCTGCACCCAGCTTCTCTTCTGTAATATGCGGTTATTAACAACTTCATCCCCAGGTTTGTCATGAGGATTAAATATAGGTGAGGCCACAGAATAGCAAGTGTTCAGTAAATTAGAGCTGTTATGATCAATTTGTAGCAATCTCATGAATCCATAACTCAGCCCAGGGAGATATTCTTTTTTCCCTCTAACCAAAGAAAATATATTTATACAAACCCTCCCATGCACAGTGTTCAACAAAGGGCAATTACAGACATTCAAGGAGAGTTGACCAGAGAGGTCATGCTTCAAAGAATTGCCAAGGTGCGTGGATATGGGCCAGGATCCAAAGCACAAAAAGGAGTCAAGATAAGGCTATTGAACTCTGTGTGATTCTGGCAGAAGTCTGCGCAATCCTGGCCATCATTTGGAACTTTACCGTTGAGGCAGGCCATGGGAAAGTTCTCTAAATGACCACGGCAAGAAGAAACATGAGCACATAATAAACTCTAGTGGTGTGTCCGAGACTATGTGTGCAAGGTGCACTGAAAGCTCCCCGATGACATGGGTGCTGTTCACACTATTTACAACCAGCACAAGACATGGACAGTCATACCCTGTTCTAGCTACCCTAAGCAGCAGAGCCCGGGTTCGAGGCGCCTCCTCAAATGACGCTGCCAGGGAGTCGCAGAGATGGGGCTGGAACCCAGCTCTGCCAGATTTCAGAGCTCAGGTCTTTACCGGCTGCAGGCTACGACCATCATTTATGCCTGTTACATAATAATCATTAAACGGTTTACGGTTCATTACAAAAACATTTGATTAGTTTGACTTAACAAATCCTCTTGTAGACCTTATAAAGTCCACATGAAACTTTTAAATTTAATTTTCAGGAAGGCTGTAGACCCTGAAAGAATTCAGGTGACAGGCACAGTGTTTGCTGTGACACGTGGACTGTGTCGATCTCGTGAGCACATCCCTCACATGGAAGGATTATATACACGCCCACGTCATAATTCTTTTCCCATCCCATTGTAGCCCAGATTTCAAAATCGGAGTTTTCCTGGGCTCTGGCATCTGCTAAAAAGCACAGGCTTGTAAAGCACGTTCTAATAACATATATGAGATAAGAGGTTGATTTTGCTTATTATTCACATTTTCGTAGGTGTGTGTGTGGTGTTTCAGTGTTGCTTGTATTTATATTTATCTTTTTTTGGTATTTTTTAATGTCAGGAAATGCTTACATCTCTTAATAAGTTAGTTGAAGAAGAATATATATACTTTTTAAAATATGTCAAAAATAACTTATGATTGCTTTGACCCAAAATATACAGTGAATAAAATTAGCTTTTACTTTATTCAGATATTGGTACTTTCATTATTTGTCATGAAATGCAATGCATGGATCAATAAAATTTGAGATGTGGATTTTCTGGAAATGTTTAAATAATATCTGTCCAAGGTAAAAAAAACAACAACAAAAAAAATCCCTCATTATTTACTCTTTAAAAATGTAGGTCTATAGCATGTACGGCTGCAATGACAGAAAGTACTTTTCTCTCTTGCCACAAAGCAGGCTTAGATGCTTTGGCAACAGAGGATGTCAACGTTCTATATAAATGCTAAGCATTTACCTTGCTCTTCCCTCCAATGCCACTGTCCTTCTATTGAAACAGGGGCCCTGCTTTGCAGACCTACTATGCACTAATCACTGTGGATAATTTGCCATATGGTGGTGGAAAATATGGCTATTCAGGATGACACTAAATCCTGTGACACTAAATCACTTTTCTAGCTTACCACCCCATGCGCAGTCCCTGGGAAGAGACAGCTCAGTATACCAGGTGATTGCCTCCCTCCTCTCAATGGCCTCTAGGCACGCAGCTGATTGGGCCAGGGAGCTTGCCTGCCTCAGGGCAGCTCATTCCTAAACAGAAATGCTGAGCTGACCAGAGTCACTCCTTCCTGAGAATTGGATCTGGGGTCTGAGGTTCAGAGATGATGAATGCTGGCGCTGGGACTTCAGAGTGGATTCTTGGCCAGATGTGGCTTCATAATAAGTTAGGTACATGCCAGCTGAGCTTGTAGAGAAGCAGAAAATATGAGTAAGCAGGGGAACCCAGTGTTCTGAGAGAAGAGAGGATCAGATGTGTAGAGGGAAGAGACGAGAGATCATGCAGAGGAAGCAGAAGTAAAGAAGGGGAGAGAGAGAATGAGAGGAAAGGGGAAAGAGAGGTAGATTTCTTCATCCCTAGCATGAATTCTTGCCATCGATTTCCATGGGATTCTCCCAGGTCCTTTTAAAAACTTCCCTTTTGACCCAAATTAGTTTCCAGTAGGCTAGGCTAATCTCAAGCACTGCTCCAGTATGTCAGATTTTTAATGTGCATGCAAGAAAATGGCAGACAATGAGACAAGGGTCTGAGCACAAGTTGTTTATTTGGGAGAGCAGGAAACATCAGTAGAGGAGAGAGGACATGGCATGGGGGAAGGGAGCATCTAATAAAGGGCACATTAAGAAGCCAGATGCTACAATGAGCAAGGAAATGGGTAAAGCTCGTGGCTCACCATCATGCCACCCATGGTGAGGGAGCTGGGGTATTGATACACCAACGCCCGGCATCATTGGTGGAGACTGTGTGCTGGTATGTAATTCCCACACAATTCTGGCCTCCTATGTGCACGAGCAAAGCAAATTCCCATAGTTCTGGGAAATGTCCCCAGGCATAGAGATACAGAGACTGGCAGCTAGAAATATGAAAAAGCACAGTGAAATGGTAAGGCAGGAGGATCTGTGGGTAGGCGGCAGCATTGTGCTACAGCCATGATTCTGGGTCACTGGTGCCCTGATTCTATCGTGCACCTGATGCAGTCATTCACTGCACCCCAACAGTCCATAAAGAAGACTATCCGGAACCTGCCTGCACCTGTGGCAATTTCTCCAGGGCCTTCTGAATTATTCTAGACTCCATTTCCTTGTCTATCCTACCTTTTCCCAATAGACTTGAGCATTTGAATCTAGGTCCTCTAGGACTGGTACTTTGTGTCTTCTCTATAGATTTGCCCCTTCAGTTACTCTGTCTAGCAGGCCCTCAAAATTCATCTTCTATTTCAGGCTTTCCAAGGGAAGGAAACCAACAAATTCTGAAAGACAAAGGATATTCCTGGAATAGGAATATAGACTTCTGGCTTCTGATCTGGATTGCAAGACACAAATTGTCTTTCCTGATCTGTAACTTAAATGAGCCTGTCAAAGGTCAAAATTCCCCAGCCGCATGCATGGGGATTCTGATTCAAAAAGGCAGAGCAGAGTCTGGGCTTCTTTAGTCAAGTCCACTCGTGGTTCTGCTCCTCAGCTACATTTGAGAAACTCCTAATAAATGACCTCTATGGTGTCTTCCATTTCTAGAATTCTGGAATCTTCTCAGTGATCACATTGGTCTTTTTGTCTCTCACAATGACCTTCAAAACAGGCTGGAGATCCAGGAGAGTGACATTTCATGCATGAGCTCTCACTTAAGCAATAGAAAATTTGCCATAAAACAATTAGCCTTCTACTTAAACAAGCACATCATTACTATCCGTGAGTCCAACCCCTTTCTCAGGACTGTAATTAAGGATTCCATCACTTATTGCTCATTGTGTAATATATTTCATGTCCTAAAACTAACACACATGAGATCCAAAGGAGTGTCATCATCCATTATTATCCCCCATCCTTACAGTTATTCCAACTGCTGAACAATTCTACAGGCTCCCTATAGAAGCTCTTCAGATTTTTCAGGCTTTGTTCCCTGGCCCCTCCTCTCCTCCAGATGGATAAAGAGTTATAATTATTTTTGGCTTCTTTTAGGAAAGAAAATACTTTGTCAAAAGCAGCAGAGATTGCAGAGGTGGGGAAATGTCTCGTTATCATATAGCCCAGGGATATCTAGAAATCATGGAGATTTTCTCTGTGATTATTTCCAAGCCCTTAAAATTCTTTCTTTGAGACAAATGCTCAAGAAATTGAAGCACCTGTCAACATCAGGACCTGAAGTTTTCGTAAGCCTCTCTCTCTTAAGAGTGAAGTATCCCATGTGAGTTTTAGGAAGACCCATCATGGGCCATTCTTATTTCCAAACAGCTTTAAACCAAACCCCAGTTGCCCACATCCTACAAGGACTTGAAGACTTACCACTATGTGTCACTGCCTTGAAACCACCTTGCCCCAAGTGAATGTGAAGATGACTTTAAAACTCAACTCCCAGTTAAGGTATAACTCCACCTTCACATATAATCTTATCTTCAACAAACAAATCTATGAGCACATACTAAGGCTTGCAGGTCTTGTATTGGAACAGTGAAGTAAGTTCTACATTCAACCAAGAACGCTTTACCAACCCATTCCCTTCTAAGGCTTCACTAGTATTCCAAAAGTGGGAAGGGCTGGACTCACCAAGCACCTGTATAGAGACATTTTCTTTGTTTCTGTGGTCTAGATTGGCATTTTTAAACTTTCCATTGGATTGGTTTGACAGCTCCTGGAAACTGTCTTGCTCCTTTTGTTAGCCACCAGAACACTATTAGCCTGAGTATAAAATGACAGCCACTTGATAAGGAATGTCTGAATGAATGAGTGAGTAAGTGACTTAGGGCAACAGCATTCTCACTCCAGGCTGCACATTAGAATCAACCAGACAGCTTTTAGAAAGCCTGATAATCAGGCTGCAATCCCACAGCAATCAAATCAGGATGAGGACCTGGTGACCCGACTATATTGATGAATAGTATATATAAGTATTTTCTATTATATATTATATAGCAAATGATATACAATAAATGACATAAACATACACACATATATATACCTATATATGATATATATATCTATCTTTCTCAGGCAATTCTAGTGGCTGAGAACCAGAAAGAAGAGACCAGAACACTCACACAAAAACTAAGCTCCTTAGTTTCCTGTTTTCATTGCAACAGTAGTTACTCATATCTGAGGCCCCTGGGAATATCTGAAAAACAGGGTCAAATGGATTAAAGTTCTCCACATATGATTTGCTGATTGTATTAAGTGAAATGAATGCTGGTAAGGTGACACTGCTTTGACTAAATGTGTGTATGTGCTATATATGTGTGTATTATATATGTATATATGTACTATACATGTGTAAACTAAAATTCATCAGCTCTTCTTTCTTCACTGTTTTGAATGGTACATGAATTAGATTAACTGTTCTGCTTATGCATATAAATTTAGCTTTCTGACCTACAATTACTTTAATGGTTTTGAAATTCAGAAGGTAAGAAGACACTGCGTTTCTTCCTTTGAGCATTAAATATAAAATACCTCTGATTGACTGTCATGAAAACCCAATTTTATTGCTATTTGAATTATTCAGAATCAATATCCAACATCAGCCAGCATGGGGAAGCTCACGTGCAAGGCGGCGTCTGAGAGCAGCATTTCCCTATGTTGAGCAATTGTCCTTTGTGTGGGGGATGATGAGCTGTTGCTGCCTGTCACCACTTCAGATGCATCGAGAATTAACAACTTTATCTTCCCTTTATGTTATGTAATAAAAGGAAAAACTTCATAGAGACGAACCATTTTTAAAGTTATGAAACATTCAAAATATAGTTGGGCTCAAGGAATCTTCGCTACTCTAGGAGCAGAGAAAAGGACCAGACACTGGGATTTAACTGTTTACACAGGAGAGAAATTTGTTCAAGTTGTGTTTGCAGCTATTTTTGATGCGTAAACTGTAACCTTGTATTTCCCCAAGCTGAAAACTGCTTAAGGCATAAATACTGCACCATTATAGTCCTGCAGAAGCTTCTCTAAGGATGATATAGTGACTATAAGAAGGTGCTGCTGAAAGTAATTTGCCAAAAAGCACAATGAAAGTGTATGAGAATAATAGTCAAAAATATTAAACTCTGAAAATATTAGGCATTGGTTGGGTGTTTATTATGTGGCTGGTTCTATGCTAAGATCTTCACTCCATTATTTCATTTAAGTCTCAAAACAAACCTGTGAAGGTAGAACTATCATTATCTCCCCATTTTACAGATAAAAAAAGAGAAAGAAATGTAAAAGATCTTTCCCTCCATGTCTAATTGCATAAGTGGCACGGCTGGGTTTCCAAATAGGCTGTGTGATTCCAAAATGGAATCAGGGAACTGCAATACTGTGAGCATCATACACTATAGGATGAAAAACAGGGAAACGGTCAAATAAAACAGGAAAGAGCAAAGACTGTGAATGCCTGTAAAAGCAAAAACTGGATGGGATCCAATGAACTCAACAAGGTACTTGGGGTGCACTGAATTGTGCACTCCAGTTTGGACAGTATTCTTGGTCTGCATTCTGGTGGGCGTTGGTCCATTGCAAATAAGATCTCTTCAAGATGTGACTTCCGTTAAGGTGAGCCCAACTGAACTCAGGCCACAGAGAGAGAGGGGCCACGGGGAAAAGCCATACGTGGACGTCAACAGAACTCGGAAGAGAAAGGGGAAGACACCGCCATGTGCACTGCCATGTGACAGAAAAGCCAAGGATCAAGGATCACCGACAGCCAGCTCTAGAATGCCACAGTCTTCTGGAAGAAAGCATTGCCTTGCTGGCACTTCGATTTGGGTTTCTCCTAGCTTCAAAACCATGAGCCAATAAATTCCTCTTGTTTAAGCCACCTTTGTATGATATGTATTTTAGCAGCCAGGAAACTAACATAGTACTGCATGCAGGTGTTTACACATGTCGACCTATTTGACAAGTGTCCTAGGAGCACCTAGAAGTGGGCAAATTCTCATTCCTACCTTGAGGATGGAGCCAGTAGAATTCCCCATCCCAAATTCATGTTGAAGCTGCGTATAAATGCAGAACTCTGCTCAAACACATCCCCAAGAGCATCTGCACTGTTTTCTTTCTCCTCATTAAAGTCCTGGCTCAGGCTAATAAATCAGTGTACAATTTGTGTATAATCTAATTTTTGCCCTGTGCTTCATCTGGTGTAGGTAGAAGCAGGGGAAAAAATGGAAAAGAAAAAAAAAAAAAAAGCAACAACTGTAAAATGAAGACTAATGAGGACTTGGATCCTTAAGAAAATATTCTTTAGAAATGTCCAGAAATATCCAATCTGCAGGTTGGGACTGGCAGAGTTGCAGGGAAATGACAATGTGTCTGACCTCTTCCTTTTGTGGAAGTGGGGCTTGTGAGGGCAAACATATATATTTCCCTGGGCCTGTGCTGCTACCAAATCTCTGGGTGGCACATGAGCTGTGCCGTTACAAGGTGTCGGCTGTGTCCTGGAAGTGGCCTCTTCGTTCCCTTCCAGCCATTTATAGCACAGCCAATGAGAATCCCAAGCCACCCCCAAATCATCCCAAGAGACCACTTGCTGTTCCTTAATGCTAGGCAGAGATATTAGGTACCCTGGTAGGGAGCATAGCAATTACATAAGTCAATGGTGTTCGGATATACAAGTTCAAGGGGGACGCAGCAGGGGCAGGAGCAAAGGAAAGTGTGTTTGCACTCCGGGGGTCCCAGCCCCGATCACCGAGCTGCTGCCTGGGGCGTGCTCACGTGTGTGGAACCAGGGTGCTTGCTGCAGCCATGGGCTATGACCAGGAAAGCGGTCGTTTACATTAAAGGCCTCTTCCCTCCTCTCTCATTGCATAAGGACCCGAATGGAAGAAAGCACTGTGCCTTGATTTCAGGGCATCTGGTGGCATCTCCACCTTTACCCACTCAGAAATGGGAAAAGTTAAAAAACATACCTTAAGACAAGTCATGCCTCATCTCATTTACGAAAGGAAGAAGAAAAGAAACATTTTGCAAAGGATTAAAATTTGTTTTTGACCATTTTCAGGTGGTAATTTGAAAGAACAATAATTAAAACCTAATGGGAGCATTACATAAAACCGGAGTCACAATGAAGCTCAAACATTCCCCTCACCAGGAGGGGAAAAAAAAGGATTGGTCGACTTCTAGAGAAAATGGGCGAGATTCTGCTATGCATGAAACGTGGGATCCATTTTTAATAACCGTAAAAAAGGAAATTTACTGCCCCCTCCTGGTTCTGTAAAACAAAGTTCTATTATATTTAACACCGAATAACATAATTATGTAGGAGTCAACACTGAACAAATCTTAGTCCCTCTCTCTTTGCTGAGAGAGCAAGGTTGATTTGCAATTCGGAAAGGATAATGAAAGGGCCAGTGTTATTATTTAATATAAAAAATAGATTTCCTGGTTTCCCTCAAGTGTTTATCATTTGATGCAGGGAACAATATCAAACTGAATTACCAAGTATCATCTCTGATAAATCAAATGAGGAAAAGTGCTGGAAAAAGGCAAGCAGTGTCGTACAGCGTGCCGCTTGAAAAGAATACAGGGCTCCCTAAAATGGCTTAAAATGATAGAATTTTCACTATTTCTGATTTGTTTACAGAAGAAAGAGAGGAAGACAGACCCTAACTGCGGAGGTTTGGAACTGGTGACTAATCTGAACTTGAAACTGTTGACTTAAGATTCTGACCAATTCCTACTTTTTCCAAACTGTTAAGTGGACAGCTTGCCTGTCCTGGCCCCAGGGCAAAGGCTGGCCTTCTCATGTCCCCTCTTTCTTCGTGGATCTTGCCAGTTGGAGTGTCCTGTGCTTGGCAAGGAGAAGCAGCTTGGAAACTACGGAAAAGGACCTGACTGAGGACCCCCATGTTCATAAGGCCAAGAGCTAAAGGACATAGTAGGTCAACCAGGGGTCTAGATGAGACTCCTCTCCAGGTACTGAAAAGTTTCCTAAACAAGCAAAAAATATCTTGACTTTGGGTAGAAGCAGCTTTCTATTTGTATGATGCTTTTTTCTTGATTTTGAAATTTTTTCTTTAAAGTATTAACATATGTACATAAAATAAAAATAAAGATTACAATATAAAATGGCAATCACATCTTTCCACGACCATTCACCTCCCCAGAGGACACCAGTTACAATTCTGTGTGTAGATCTTTCCAGAAATGCTGTGCATATGCAAACAAAAACACTCTCTAATAGTATTATTTTCCTACCCAAATAGGAGCCCTCTCTCTCTACATATAAAACGACATGTATATACATCATTTTACCCCTTTGGTGTCTCATCGGCAATCTATCTTGGAGGTTACTCCATAGCAGCATCCTTATATCTTTATCCTCCTTTTCCCTGGTGTGTGGTATGCCATTTTATAACCTCAGTAGCCTCACAGCCTCTGTGCAGCAGGTTCCTGTAGTCATTGCTCAGGTGATGAGCATGAGGAACCGAGCTTGTCCAACGTCACACCTGGTGGTGGAGCTGGGCTTTCAACCCAAGCCATCTGGTCCCTGTGCCCCACTTTTACCCACCATATTACACTTCCTTCCTGGATTTTGGCTATTGCTGTCATTATCAGTTGTGCCTTAGCTTTATAAACAAAGAAGAATGAATGGTGAGAACATAGGTGCTAACATCACCCTCCCAAACATTGCCTCCCCTTCTCCCCGAAGCCTGGCATCTCTCAAGTTCTTTCCACTTGGCTCTGATGGGAGCTGCTTAGGGGGTGATTAAGCAAGTGTCAGGCTTCAGACCCCGCAGCACCGCTGAATTGTTGAGAAGCAGAGGCCCCCCTCGTCCCCAACCACAAACACTCACTGCAGCCCATGGCGGGGATGGGGGGGTCAGACCAGGCACAGATGCCAGTGTGCTGAAGCTGCATTTGGATTTCTCACTGATGAATATTGCAGCCACCATACCCATCTGGCCACTGAGATAAATAATGTAAAAATGAAGACACGCCTGCATAATTCATGTGGTATTGATGAACGGGGCCCTTAATTCAGACTGCTCCGACAAATCATTTCATTACGGCTTGTGAAATGGTAAGAGAGAAGCAGCATTTTATCCATGTTTAAATGACTACAGATTGGAAACTTTTGAGTACACACAGGAGAAACTCGAGGCCCCTCAATTATTCTGAAGAGAGCTGTGGATTGTCATCAACTCCACACAAACAAACATGGTGCCAAGCACACCCGATTCTACTTCTCAGGGCACAATGCCATGTGTTTATCTACATGGTAAGGATTCCATCAGTGGCACATGCCATTTTCATGGGAACAAGTGGATGGAAGGGAATGAGGTGTGGCCAGATGCTCTACAAATATACTCCTTGAGGAGATAACTATGCTTACATGGAGGAAAAGTAGGCTGCCAGGAGAGGAAGTGCCACCAAGTTTGTCATGCTCTGACTTGGCCTGGCACTGGACTAAGAGATCTTCATGCAAGACCTCATGTTAACTCTCATGATACTTATATAAAATAGGCATGAATATTGCCGTCTTCTATTGAATTGATCTGGGGCTTAGGAATCACTAATATCATCGTGGCATTGTGTGAGGATGAAGGGGATGGACTCTGGGAAGAAAACTTGCCCATCATGGTTCTACTACTCACTAGAGATGTAAACTTCAACAAAAGCCTTAGCCCCCCAGGAGCACATACCTCCTCAGCCTACAGGGGGAGCAAATAGAGCATTCCAGTCCTGATGACGTCCACGCCTCCTGCTATCAGCACGAGTCCATGCCAGGTCTACCTTCACCCCGCACTGCTTGCCTTCTCACTCCAGCAGCACTGGCCTCTCTTCAGTTTCTTCACCATGCCAAGTTCTTGCCAGCCCCAGGATCTTTGCCTTTCCTGTTCTCCCTTCCTGGAACACCCTTTCTTAAATTTCTTGAAGGCTGGCTCCTATTCAGCTTTTAGGTCTCTGCTCATTTCACCAGAAATGGCTTCACTTTAGAACTCACAGTTCTAAAGATGGTCCTAACCTGCCACCACCACCAGCAATTACTCTTTATAGCATCACTCTGTGGCTTTCTCTTCATCCCTCATCAAAATCTCTAATTATCTTGTTCCTAAGGAGTTTTTCTTCTTTGTCATCCATCTCTCCCACTAGGATAGATGTTTTGTAAGAGCAAGAACCGGTTGGTGCCACTCACCACAAAAGCCCCCGCCCATCAAATAGCTCCTGGCACATGGAAAGGACCAATAAATAAATATTAGCTGTTGTTAGACTTAAAATGGTGACTTTGTACCAACGACACAGTGGATGCCAAAGATAGAGGCATCTTTGCAAGGAACTCAGTGGTCACGTTCTTTGTAGAAAATACCCACCAGCTTGGTGAGAACTAGCCGTTGGCTCTAAAAGAAGGCAACGAAATACATCCTCACACTTTCAACTCCAGAACCCCTCTGGGCTGAAGCCACTCCACTGTGCTTCCTCTGGGTGAATAAAGGGAAGACCTGAAGAACCCAATCTTTTTGGCCGGATCCTTGTACAGACTCTCAGCCTCCAAAGCACATGCTGACAATACATCCCTGGTCCAGCGGCATCATCAACAACTAAACAACGTGACTGGGGCTTTCAACTGGTTTATCATTCATCAACTTCGACAGACACTTGGCTGGGTTGATGGAGGGAGTCGATTCATGATGTGACATGTAAAAATCACTACATTTCTGAGTAAAAAATGACTTGAGCCTCTCAGGCTCACAGGCTATCTTAATTCATCTGGTTGACTATGCACAGTTTTCAGTTGTTAAATTTCTGCCTCTAAACTTCTAAGTCAGTTCGCTATCTCTGAATATAACAAAATGAGTACCATAGATACACTGTCCTGCTTTCAATTTCTCAAGCTCTAGAAGGGTAGACTCCATTGGACAAATTGTTTGGGTACACAGTTCAATAACACATCTTGAACTAGGTCGTATACAAAAAAGTTGGGGTTTGATTTATGCCCAAATTGGAAAATTCAGGGCTTCAGCCTCAGTTAGTTGCAGGTACTGGCATTCAAACTGTGTCAGAAATGAACATCTTTCTATCACTTTGCTCTGTATTCAGACAAGCTTCTCCCATGTGGCAACAGCATGGGCACCAGCTACTCCAGGCCTAAATCCTATCAGTTGGGCAATCTTGGCACAAAGAGCATCTTCCCAGGATGAGTCTCATTGGATAGACTCAAGTTACATGTCCATTGGTGAACCAGTGGTGAAGACTGGAAAATGCTGATTGGACAAATCTGAATTACAGGAAGATACCTGGAGTCAAACGGTGGTGGTGGTCATTAGCCTTGCTTGAATGACAGGGACTGTAAGAGCAGGGAAGGGGCAGGTGCTCAAAAGATGCTGAGATGTGTCCTGGTCCCAGAAGATGGAAGAATAAGTTCTAGGCAGGCAAATGAACAAATTTAGGTACAGAAATGGGAATGTGAAAATACAGTTGGCCACAAAACATGAAATGCAAACACACATACAAACTGAAGTCTACTGTTTTGAAAATGGAACTCTTCCAAACTTCCAGTTGCATATTATTCATATATTACCTCTTGAGTATTCAGAGGTAGCACAGAGCAGGAACGGTGGTCACAAAAAAACCCCAAGAAGATGGTATCTGAGATGGGTTTTGTAAAGGGATTAGGAGTTTGCTCAGGTGAGCAGTCTAAGCAAAGGGAAAGTATATGCAAAGGCAAGTTCTTGCATTATTTCTAACATCAGAGGAAGATGTTATTATAATCTTCATTTTAGAAATGAAATCTGCCCAAGGTCACTATTCTGTGGTGGGATTTGCCTCAAGCCAACCAAACTCCAAAACCTCATCTTTTCACCAGAGCTAGTGTGTACTATTAAGCAGGGTGAGTTTTCCCAATTGCAGTGGCTCCATTCACATAGGTTATGATGTTAATGGCACCCCCTAGAGTTGTGAACTGCAAACTGAGCCAGTGGTACTTGGGGCTCTTGCATTAACCATTGTACCAGGGAGAGAGCGACAGGGCGTGAGGCTGCAGAAAGTGGCAGATCCTTGATCCAAAGAGCCTTCACAACTCGTTAAGAAACTTTGTTAAGAAACCTGGGCAGTACTGGTTAAAGGAACATGAAATACACCATTTTATTTCCTGATTTTGTGTTGCAGACAAGGAGTTAAAATGGATTCTGCCCCATAATTCACTTCTTTCCAACTCACAAAATAAAAACACCCCACAAACAACAAGCCAGGCATTGCTGGGCCAGGTGAGCAGCTGCATTTTAAAGAAAGAGGTTTTCCAAGTGTCTTATCCGGGTGGGAGATGCAGCCAGAAAGGAAATGTCTCTAAAGAAACCAAGCTCAGCCAATCTGGGCTTTTAGCTCTTAAGACTCCTCAGGAGTGTGCGGCAACAGAGGCAATGAAGTTTTGTTTGAGAATAAATGTGTTGGGACACAAAGCTCCTTGTAGATGGTCACTTCCTTCCTTGCCAGTTACAAACTTGGCAATCATTTGCTTATTAACTTGATGGCCTGAGACAGGAAATGGCCTCACACATTTATAATGCACCAAAACAAAGCTGTAGCACTCAAAATCGCTAACCTCATCTGTCCCTCCCTACCCTGGTTGCACACTCTAAAGCATTTTTGAAGATAATTCAAAAGAACAGGGTTTCAAAAAAAGTTTAAAAACTTTCTCCTGCATTGCCTCAGGGAAAGTTTCCCTGTTCTGTGTGTGAGAGTGATAAGACTTGGCTCCTGGAATGTGAGGTGGGTTTGTTAGAGTCTTTATTTGGAAATGCTGTGGCACAAATCCCAAGTGGCAATCCCACCTGCCGTCACCACTCCCCACTGGCACACACAGACTAAAGTAGAAGTGAAAAAGGTCATCCCAAATACAGGTTCTTCTCCAGCTGTCCTCCCTCCCTGTACTTTCTACCTCTCTGACCACCTCGTCCATCTTCAAGGCTTGGCTACCAGCTCCACGAAGACGCCTCCATACCTAGATTCTTCAGCTCCCACCTGCCTGCACGCTTAAATCCCCCATTTTCAGTGGCCTTCAGGAGACCATAATCTGACTGCCAGGAGAATCTAGAGTGCAGCATCTCAGGACACAACACAGCTATTCTAAAAACAAAACAAAACAAAAACAACCCGCTTCTCCCCCTGGTGAATCCTGCTCTATTTAAAACGCAGACTCTCCCAGTCATGTAGATGTGAAACGCTGGAGTCCCCACGTGTAGGAGACACGGTCATGCACCTTTACAATGTCAGTGAACATTGACCTGACGTGTATCTTTTTATCTTTCTAAAATGACCAACACCGTCATTTCTTTCTTTGAAGGCTGAAACTGGTTTGTCTACCTGTGCAGCAGTCTGGAAAGCCCCTCAACCAATGGCTAATGAGAGCTGGGGTATAAATACCGAGGGGTGGGGTCTATACTGGTGCCCAGCATTCCTTCAGTGGGGTACACACGGGGTCGGTGGGTTGATAACGTAAACGATGCTGGTTGCCTTCTCTCGCCTGTATCGCGTCACCACCACCACCACCACCGGTGATTCCTCCCAAATAGAGCATTTGCATGTGCATCCTTGGCTTAGGTCTACATCTGGGGAACCCAGTACTGCGAACTCCCTGTCCATATTTCCCGCACGTTGTCGGCCCCTAAGTCCTCCCAAGCCCCCTTTCACACTACTCTGAGATTAATTTTCCATGAAGATCCTGTATCATCCCTACTACATGGGGAGAAGTCAGGAAGAACTTCCCAGAGGAGGTGACACCAAAGCTGAGACATGACGGACGAGTAGGAGTTACCAGCCACAGGTAAGGAGGTTGATGAGGGAAGAGTAAGGAAGAGGTGTGTGCAAAGCCCTAGAAAAAAGGAAGAACAGAGCATTTTGGAGAAACTGACACAAAACCTGACAGTTTGACTGGAGTTGCCCTTCTCAACAAGGTGGGAGGGGATTTGCCCCACATGGACATGGACTGGAGAGATCCTTGGTTGTCACAGCTGAAGGGGGGGTGACGCTACTGGCCTCAAGAGGGAAGAGGGCAGGGATGCTGTCAGACTCCTACAGTGCAAAGGAAAGCTCCCCAAGAAAGCACCGTCTGGCTCACGAAGTCAATGCTGTGGCAGAAAGCACGTCTGGTGGGTAGAGTTGGACAGGAGTTGGGTGGGAAATGGGTTTAGGGAGGCAAACAGGACCAAGACCAGGAAGGTTCTTTGGAGCGTCACCCTATGAGCAATGGGGGGTTCTTATTGTTAAAAACAGAGCAGTGATTAGATCTGCTATTGAGAAAGAAAAGATTACCCTGGAAGAGGAGGGATTGGACGCAGGCAAGATTGGAGCATAGCATGAGACTTGGTGAGGGGATATTATAAAGGCCGGCTGCCACCTGGTGATGGCAGTGGAGAGAGAGAGAGTTGGATACCTGTTTAGGGATCCATAGGGAGTACTCTGACAAAATCTGAGTGCCTATCCCATGGTAGTATCTCAATAAACATGTGCTGAGCAAATGAATGCAAGAATGAATAATTAAATTATATTACCCTGCAGTGGACAGCATTGAGTTGCAGAAGATGATGCTCCAGACAAATGGGATGATAAAACCATCCATTAAGATGTGGAGGACGGGGGAAAACAATTCTTGGGAGATGGGAAGAAAGAGTTAGGATTATAGACAGTAAAACTCTCCAAATCCTATTACTGTGGCCTAGTGATGAGAATTAGCTGGCCCATGCCTAGGCCGGATGAACCATGGAAGAAAAAGTGCCATCAGTCACACCAAACAGACAAGCGGATGCAACTTAATTGGCACTTAAAAGTTCACAGCAGAATTCTATTTTTTTAAACTTCACCCTATTTGGGGTGGGGAAAAAAGCCTCTGATGGCAAATAATGATGATGCCTACTGTTCATTGACTCCTCTATATTCCAAATTCATCATTTATTCATTCAATAAATATTGGCTGTGCTTCTCTAATAAGCCTGTTCTAGGCATGGCCTACTGCAGCAAACAGAAATATCAGCCCTCATGGAGCTTGCAGTCTAGTGCGTGTGTGTGTGAGTGAGTGAGTGAGTGTGTGTGTAGGTGGCTGGGAAGATAGGCAGTAAAAACCTAAAATATGGTATGAAGCTGAATATTACAGCTAAAAATAAGCATGGGGTAAGAAATGTAGGGAGACACCACTTTCACTAGGAAAGGCTTATTGAAAACGCTGCATCTGAGTAAAGACCTAAAGTTAGAGAGGGACCAAGACCCAGGGCTGCAAGGAGGCCACTGGCCAGAGGAGAAAAGCAGCAAGACACAAGGGCAGCAAGCTGATGCGGGACCAGATCCTGGAGGCCTTGCGAGGAAGTGCAAGGACTTTGGCTTTTATTCTTAGTGAGATGGCCATTGTTTGAGGGTGGGGCTGTTCCGGCAAAGGAGAGGGCTGGGGGCAACAGTGAAAGCTGAGCTCAGAGGCTAGAGATGATGAGCCCAGGGTCAGCTGAACGCAGCAGGAGTAGGAAGCTGTCACTTCACAAGCTGAAACAATACCACTTTGGATATACTGGGTAAATATAATCTTATTAAATGAATTTCACCTGTTTCTTTTTACTTTTATAAGTTAAAAAAAAAAGTGGCTACTAGAAAAATTAAAATTGTGTGTGCCACCTGTATCAGATTCTAACGGACACTGCTGTTACAGATGAAGATGTTGGTTTTGAGAAGTTAAGATGACTAAATTAGAATCGTACGGAGCTCGGATTTGAACTCTAGCCTGGTTGCCTTGCCCCACACCCATATTGGGCAAATCGCATCTTGCAACCCTGTGCCATCTCTCAAAGGGCAAGCAGCATATTACAGAGCAGTAGGTTGCCTGGATTTCATTTCACAGTGAGCACAGGTGGCTGTGCCGGCTGCCAACTCAAAAAATTGCCAAGTGTGATTCACCTTAAAGGGCCCCATCAGAAGAGCGGACCATCTGGCCAGCAGCCCCCGGCCATTCCCTCTCGGCCTCCCCTTGCCTCCGGGCTGTGTCCCAGCCAGCATTCTGATCTGGCACTCTAGCTCCTGCCTCGGAGGTGTTTGCCGCACTATCTCCAGGGCTGAGGGAGCTGGGAAGGAATCAAACCCACACTTAAGGTACCAGGGAGCTGTTCACGGGAACCCACAACACTATAATTACCATAAACCCTTCAGCACCACTGGCTCCGAGAGGTAAAAGAAATTAAATCAATGGGCATAGATCGAATCAGGAGCAATCTTATGGGAAATTCATGTAAATGCACAATCATACATTGGAAATGAGTTTTAAGATTAATACCCTTCACAAATGGAAAAGTATAAAGAGGTATGTAGTAGAATATGCTGTTACGACAATAGGCCAACCCTTCTTTTTACGAGCTGCCAGCTTTATTGTATGAAGAACCCATGAAGCTTAACCTTCCCAGTATATATTTTTTAAAACCCCGCAATGCAAATTCTTCAAGAGAATAACAAGTGATGCATGCTTGAAATTTATTTTTAAATCAAGAGCAAAATGAAACCCTTTAATTAATCTCGGAGAATTTAGCTCCTTCCCTTTCAGAACTGTCTTTTGCACAGTTAGATGCTTAAAATAATTGCATCCGCTCGTGTGAAACTACAGCAGTAATTCAGTGGGTTTATACTTGTGCAACCTTTTAAAAACAGGCCTTAAAACATTCATCTGTTGAACCAATTTACCAGCTTTCAATAAAGCATCTTTAAGATACTTTCTGTTACATTTATATGACATAAGCTATATTATTTTAATAATCTGTGCTTGAGATATATGGTGATGGGGGAATTATCGCTCACCTGGGGAGATGGTGTAATTAGAAAAGAGGCACAGTTGGGGAATAAAAATGATTAAAAAAAAAAAAATGCTGGCTGGAATTAACCAGCCACAGTTACGAGGATGCTATGATGTTGGCTTAAGTTGTTGGGGAAGCATTGGAGTGAGAAGCACAGGAGAGGTAAACCAGGCAAACTTGCGGTGCCTGAAATAATTACAATTTCTCACCCGGCACTTCTCAAGGCGCACGAGGAGCCAGGAGGTGCAACCAGGTGGGGCAGACAAATGAGCACTTTCCCCACAGCCAGTGGAGGGGCTGCTTGAGTTGAGCTAATGTATTGGGGCAAGAAGTTGAAAGCAGGTGTAATTATACTAGTGATTTATTGAATATTTGATTAATTGGAAATTAAGTGAATACATAGTGGCAGAATTGTCATAGCAAATCGCTCAGCTGTTGGCTTAAAAGGTGCTCCATTTCCCTCCAGTAAAGCAATTAGGAACATCTTAAATCATTAGGAAAAAATACCCACCGTGAATCGTCCAACAGAAGGAGCATGAGTACGACACCTTAAAAGACCCCCATTGGATGGTGTTTGGAGAAAGGAGCAGCTTGGTTTTTTATTTTATTTTAGTTTAGTTTATTATTTTATTTAAGTCCTATCATATTAGAAGTGAACTACTACCTTGTTTGAGGAAAAGGATAGAAAGTAAGATAATAGATGATGGCCTCAAGGTTACTGGGGGAGACGGTGTTTTTGGTTTGCTGGTTTTCCAGTGTCCAGGGTCTCAGCTAGCCCATAAAATGACTTTGTGTACACTAGACAAGGGTGACCTGTCAGGGACGACCCATCTCAAGGGAGCAGGTCTTGGTGAGAGAAGCCTGGACTGGGCTTCAGCCTCCCCTCGCTGCCTCAGCCAGGTGTCTGCACTCGGTGAACAAGCTGAAGAATTCACGATGGCCTCTCCCACTACCCACACGAGAGGAAAGCCAGAGGAGGACATAAAAGGGCTTTCCTTCTGGAACCAGGCTTTAGAGATAGCAACTCAAATACCCTGGCAAGCTTGAGCTTTGCAGTGCAGGAGGCGCCTTCCTTACCCTTTTCCATGCCTTTCCCCTCTGCTCTCCCCCTCTTCGAGCAATACAGCTAAGAGTTACAACTTTAATGCTTGCCCTGTGGTTCCTTGAGCTTGCTGGAGGAAAAGGCTGATGCAAATTGAATACATAAATAAGAATTTAATAAACTCTCTCTTTTGGTCTTCTACATCACCACTGAAGTTGCAGACTTTGGAATTGAAAATGTGCCATGGAGCCGAAGTGGGGAGGGGGCAGACTCCTGTGTGTCTTGTGGGTTTGTAAATGCACTTGACCTTTCTGGAGAGGGTAGCTTCAGCTCTCCAAAGTACACCCATGACATTAAAATATACATGCCCTTTGGCCAGGCATGGCATTTGGCCTCTGGCTCTTCCAGAATTGATCCTAAGATCTTAGATATTCCCAAAGATGTATGTGCAAGGATGTTCACTGCATTGATGTTTATAACAGCAAAACAAAACAAAACACAAAAACGGGAAGCCAAGTGGATGCCGACCACTTGTTCCCAAGTGTGGTTGATGGAAAGCATGTGCAGGGGCTGCTGACATGTGACTCGAGAGAATAGACGTTTCCCTGACTATATCTTTTTAAACATTTAAACAAAGATTTCAACACAGGAACATTCATTGTGGGCTACCAAAAGGGGAAAATAAAATGCAAATTGTCTCAGCTTTATTCTAAGAGCACAGATCAGAGGCTCCCAAATTTCAGAACACAGCATTTGATGAAAAGCTGATGAAGACCTCGTTCAAAATTCGTTGCTAAAATAAAAAATGTTTCCATAATAGTATGCATAGCACAATCCCATTTTGTAAACAGAAATCACATCTGGCTATACGTGGAGAGGGGGGTGTGTGTGCATGTTTTTGTGCATAACTGGAAAGCTTTTACACCAAAATATTAACAGTGGTTATTCCTGAGTTGAAGGATAATTAGAGATGAATGTTTTTCTTTCTTCTCTGTGCTTTTCTGTATTTGTCAGTGAAAATAACCCATTTTTGTAATTTTCCATGATTTTCTTTTCTGTGACTATGCCAGTTGCAAAAACATCCAGCATTTTCTTGTGGCAAAGATATACACCCTGGAACACACGGAGGAGACAGATACCTGGCCTTGGGTGACTGTGGGCACCCACTCTCAGAGTCATGGGGCAATTTCCTGATACTCTTAAGAACACGTCAACTCTGGCCATATGTCTTGTAAGACTGGAACTCTGCCACCCAGTCTATTAAGAAAAAAAAGCAAAAAGGTTGCAGCTGCAGCCATTACAACAACTTGGGCAATTAAAGAACTCTCAAAAGTGTAACTGCAGTGCCCTTCACGTAGGCCGGCTTTGGCAAGACCACAAAACAAGAACAACTCTATTAGACCAGTGGCACATCCCAGCATCCAGAAATAGGTAAATCTGTTTTGTCCCCATGCACAGAAAGATACAATTAACACGGCTGCAAAGTAAGTGATACTGCCTCATTACCAGCCATCAGGCTGTCCTGCAGGGGCCCCCATCCAAAGCAGGGAGGGGAGGTTACTAATTAGCATGCCAAATTAAGCCTTGATTATTCCCCGAGAGACACCTGTTAATTGGGCTGCTACATTACATAACAGTTCTGCACATTAATAATTGAGTTGCAACGACTTGATTTTCCCCTCGTAAATGTGATTTATTTTCCACTCTCCTCGTTTCACATTACCATCGTCTTCAAAATTGGGCTGTGAGAGCCCAGGGAAGCTACCTTTGAGATGAACCTAAGGAGAGGAATTCAGATCTCACCTGCTCACATGAGAAACAAAAGAGAAATTCAACATAAACTCCAGGCACAAGGAGGACTGTATAAAGTCAGCCATGGGCACCAAGCACATGGATTTTAATGTCAGGTGTGAAAGGTGGTTGACAAGAGTCGATCTAACTCATAATTTTAATCTCATTTATGTAGTCACTCATTCATTCTACAAATATCGAGTGCCTCCGATGTGATAGAACGCAAAGCATGACATCTCCATCTTGGGAAAAGGCACCTGCTCCTCAAACAAGAAGCCCAAGAGGAATCTTCGAGGCCTTTCTTTCTTTCAGGCCCACATATCTAGTTCATTACCAAGTCCTGATTATTCAATCTCCCAAACATATTCCAGATGTGCCTTCTCCACCCCACTCCTGTGGGCACTAGCTCAGCTCAGAGGCGTGCATCCCCCTGCACGGGGGTGGCGAAACGGCCTCCCAGGAGGGCTTTGTACATTCACGTTCTCCCCTCGCCACCCAAACTTCCATAACCCACTCTCCATGCAGAAGCAAAAGTGATCTTATAATGTAATTCGAATCACTTCACCCATGGAACAGAATGCTTCAATGGCTTCTCAATGTAGATAGTATACAATCTAAACCATTTGCTATGGCATATGGAGATTTATAAGAGCTGGCTCCCTGCCTACCTCTCCAAATTAATTTTATCCATTCCTCCCTTCCTCCTTAAATTCTGGTCAGGATCACCCAGTTACTTGTTCACGCCAAGCTTCAGGCTTTGCACTTCCTCTTTGCTCTACTGAAGCGTGGCCTGTACTACTCGCACAGCTTACTCCTTCTTATCTGATGACCCAATTTAAATGTCTTCTCCTTAAAGCAGCTTCTCTGCCACCACAGCTAAGCGGGGTCTCCTCCCTCTGACTATATCCCAGCCTCTTACAAATTTTCCCTTCAGTAACTTACCATGATTTATAAATATTGATGTATGTTTTATTTCTTATTTTTATTTGTTTCTCTCCGCAGAATATAAGCTTCCTGGGAGTAGGAATTTTTGTTCTATTCTCTACCACCGCGTCAGCATCTAGCAGAGGGTCTGGTTTGTAAAAGATACTCAATAAATGTTTGCTTAATTAAACAATGAGTGCAACACATTCTCTTCTCATTGCCCAGTAAGATTGTTTTCAAAACAAACTTTTTATTTTTTAACTATTTTCAATTTACAGAAACATTATGAAGATAGAACAGAGTTCCCATTTACCTTGCACCCAATTTTCCCTATTATTAACATCTTACATTAGTGTGGTACATTTGTCACAGTTCATGAACAAATATTGATACATTATTAAAGCTCAGTCCCCTTCGGCAACTCTTGGCTATGGCAGTTTCTCAAACTTTCCTTGCTTTTTATGACTTTGAGGGTGTTGAGGAATGCCGGTCAGGTTATTTTTGTAGAATGTTCAATTGGGATTTGGTCTTATGATCAGACTGAGGTTATAGGTTTTGACAAGAGGAACACAGGGATACAGTGCCATTTTCATCCCATTATTTCAAGGGTACCTGTGAGCAACATGTCATCACTATTGATTTTGACCTTGATCATCTTGATCACTCTGCTAGATGCTGACCTTGATCATCTCAGGTGTCTCCATTGTAGAGTTAGTCCAGCACCCCTTTCCCTAGTGTGCTTCTTGAAATGAAGTCACCATGTGCAGACCACACTTAAGGAGGGGGACTTCTGCCCCACCCCCTCAAAGGCTGAGTATCTACACAAATTAGTTGGAATTCTCCTTCACAGGTGATTTATTATCCACCACTTATTTATTTATTCCATCATTTTTTATATTAGTATGGACTCAATGGATACACTTTGAGCTATAATACAATACTACTTTAATTATTTTGTTGCTCAGTTTCCAGTTTTGTCTACTGGGGGCTCTTTCAGTTGGCTACTGTGTTCCTCTGACATGCCCCCATCATTGAGGTCATGATATTGTTGCTGTTTTGTGTATTTCCTTACTTTCTGGCACTACAAGGTGTTCCAGGCTCATCTTGTATATTTCCTGCTCCAGTCCTAGAATCAGCCATTTCTCCATTTCCTTTACTGGAGAATGGTATTAGATACCAAGATAGGAGCAGTTGGTGTGCTTGCTACTACTGAGGCGTTGCTGCTTTGAGGCCCTGGCAGCCGACAGAGGAAGGACTAACCCGTGTATATACACATGCCCATGCATATGTCTACATATATAACCATCTGCACCTATATTAAGCTAAACATGAGTTCATACTGATGTCCAACTCTAATGCATTACTACAAGGATCTTTCTAGACTTCTTCCTTACTTATCTGTAACCTCCATCTGAAACGGTGTGAAACCCATGCCCAGTATGTTTCCACTTAACCTCTCTGGCAATCCACTCCCATTAGATGAGTGCCAGCCCATTTGCTGATTTAAAAGGACTTTGGAACATTGTAGCAATGATTGGCCTGAGTCCACCCTGCTCCTCTCTCTGAAACATTTGCCATGAAGGCACTGCCAAGCAACGGTAAGACCATCGGGTCCTAGTGTTTCCTCATTACCAACCATCAGACTGTTTGGTACATCTGGTTGGGGCATTAAGAAAACCCACACATCACTCCTAGACTCCAGATTAAAGCGGAAAAATAGCCATGAGGTAGTTTCATGCCAAATAAAGAAACTCGTGCAACTCTAATTAGCAAGAACTGGTATTTCTTCCTTTAAAAATAAAATCCGGAAACAACTAAAGGAGCAAGAAATTGAAGGCAAAACAAACCTCAATATGCAGCCAAAGCACAAAGAGGTTGAGAAAGGAACAAAACAAAATTAAATGGAGCTACAGTTCTTGGGAACGTTCTCAGGACCAGATGGCAAAAGGAGTGATTTATCCCTCTGAATATTTCTGCAATACTGAACGTTCCAAAATAATATATGGGTTTGGGATAAATACGGAGGCAGTCTCCCCTCCCCCCCACCCCCGTCCCTCTTTCCTCTTGGCTTCAGCTAGGTAGAGAGTAAAGCAGCCATATTACAAATAGTCTGGTGTGCTGCCTCCAACAGCTTGCAGACCCAAGAGAGGCATAAAGACCGAGCAGCTGCAGTGGCCTCCGGGTTTGCTGTTCAGCCTGCTGAGCGCAGGAAAGCCTGGAGCCCAGCCACAGCGTGTGAGCAGAAGTGGCAGCAGCCGGCGCAGGACAGCACCGCCGCAGCTCTGTTTGCCTAGACTTGGCTGGAGGGTCATCTCCTAAGTCTGCGAGGCTGAGTTTACTGGTGGGTCTTGGTTGCTGTTCCACTCTAAGAGGCAGCCTCTCTAGTGGAGTGGAGCACAGCCTGCCTGCTGCAGTCCGTCCACGGCTCTGTCACTGCTGAGCAGTGTGAACCTTGGGCAGGTTTTGAACTGCTGTGTGACTCACTTTCCTCATACACAAAATGGGCATCATCATCATAACCCCTACCCTGTAGGGTTAGTAGGCAAGTTATATATATATTCAAAATGAAGTGGGGGGAGCGGGTGTGGCTCAAGTGGTTGAGCGCCAGCGTCCCACATGGGAGGTCTCAGGTTCGGTTCCCGGTGTCCCCTGAAAAATGCAAACACAAACAACAAGCAAAACAAATGGAAAACCCAACTTGGGGAAGCTGATGTGACTCAGTGGTTGAGCACCAGTTTCCCATATACGAGGTCCTGGTAACTTAAAAAACAAAACAAACAAAAAAAAAAACCACAAAGTGGGCAGCAGAGCCTTGACGAGTGCCCCTAGGTGAGGTCGCCATAGCCTGTGGTCACCTCGGGCATGACGGAAAGAGGCGTTAAGGCAGTCAAAAGTTTCCACTCTGAGTCAGATATATTTGGATTCACTTACTGACTTTGCCCCTTGATCTGTCTGAGCTGCATCTTCTTATCTATACAATGGGATTAAGAACAATATCTGATGTCTAGGCTTTAAGAAATGGTTATTGAGCAATTATTCCCTCCAGCCCCTGGCTGAGAACTATAGTGCATTATGTCATTTTGTCCCCACAACAGCCTCCTGGGAATAGGGATGATGGCCTTCATGGTTTACAGAGGGAGATGCCCCACCCGGACCCCCAGGTGCGGGGCCCGGTCAGCAGGTGATCACAGCCGTCAGCTCCTTCAGGGGCCACGCCAGCCACAGAGAATCGCCTCACTCAAGAGCACACCCTTCCCCAGGAGCCTGCATCCAAAGACTGAGAGAGGTGGGGGGTAAAACCTTTTTGGGTCAAAGCAGACACCTCTGATGGAATATTCACTCTTGAGCTCCCCACGGGGTCAGGCGCAATCCTGCATCCCTTGCTTGTCTGTCACAGGTGTGGATCTCTAATGAGCATCTTACACCCCAAACGCCTTCTCAGCATCTGCTTCCGACGAGTCCAGCCCACCAGGGTGGTTACGTAACCAGTCCCAGGACATGACCAGTAAATGAGGAAGAGAGGATAGTTGAGCATTAAAAATGTATCTAGGTAAATTCCTCAGCACAGTGCTATGCTCAAGCTCTCAATG
>JAQZBX010015020.1:26196-38082 GCA_029593785.1 Cabassous unicinctus
GGAGTCGGAGAGGGAAAATTGTTTGATGACAGCGAAATTTTAAGCTTTTCTTGCCAATCATGAGAGAATGAAAGGATACCCTGAAAACATTTATGACAGCTAGCTCACTCCACCTACCCAGGCAAATTATGTTTTGACTCACTAACTCAGAACAATTTGTACCTGTCTACTCATTTAACATCACCTTCGAGCCCAAATTGAAGGGCTCGGAACACAATCGCTATACTTGGTGCCTGGACCTCTCATTTGACATTTGTATACAACTAACTACCAAGAGCTTTCCTTGACTGCACCTGTAAGTGTTAATGTCTTTAATGCCTCATTTTCCCAATTTGATCGTAAACTCCTTCGGGGCAAGGGCCAAGTCTGATGGTTCACTTTAGATCTGACGGTATCAACCACAATGCCTTGGCCATAATTAGAGGGAGTCAGGAGCTGATTGACAGATCCACACATGTGTCAATGAAACACTCTTACCCCTGCCGCGTTTCAAGATTGCAGTTGTCTGCTATGGCATAATGCTCTTTGGTGTTTGTTTACTTGCGATCCTGACCACTCAATACTTACAGGCCTTTGACACATTACATAACGTGCTAAAATCGGCTAAGTTAATAATGCCAACATCGCCTGTCCTTGAAAGACAAGTGGCATGGTCTCGACTCTGAAAAATCTTTGCTTTAGCATAGAAAACGCGTGTATCTCATGACCATTCCTGAAAATCTTATCACAATCACTGACCCTTACAGTGGTTTTCGAAGAAGTGACAGAGGAAAGATGACTATGGAGGGGAAATCTGAAAATAATGAACATGAAGCACATGCAAGGTCAAGGGAGCACTGGCACATGAGTCCACATTGTGTCTACCATACTGGTGAACAATGTAAAAATTGACGACAGGGGTGCCTGAACATGCATTTGGAAGGGGTGGAAAATGCTGCTACTAATGGTGATGATTGCTCCATGCTGGTTATGGTTTCCATTCACCTGACTACTCTATCTATAAATAACAATAGAAGTGAAGCGCCCATTTATTGAGTACTTAAGATGTGCCAAGAACCATGCTACATTCTCTACATTTAATCTCATTTAATTTTCACAAAAATCACAGTGTTTTCATGTGCAAATGGCTCTTTTACAGGTAAGGGAACAAATGTTAGGAAAATTCTGTTATGACTACCTCCCTCACCCTGGACCCCAGGTCATGTAAATTAAAAAGTGACAGACCTGAAATTCGATATCGGACGTAGGTTAGAATTTTTCACCATTGCCTGATACAGGGAAAGTGAAATCATGGGGAAGGAAAGCAATGCAGAACAAAGATGTGGGATTTGAGATCTCTTTGGAGGCCAGCAGGTGAGAGATGCTGAAAATATCACTTGATAATGTGATTCAAACCAAAAAGGGGTGGGCCCACTGTGTCTGTGTTGTGGAGTAACAGATGGAGAAGTGGCATGTTACACCCTCTGGGACCCCAGCAAATAGTAATTGATGAGGATGACTTCAGAAATGCAAACAAAAATTTGAAGAGACAAAAGAAAGAGTTCAGTGCACTTGGGGAAAACAGGGACTCCTCAGGGGAGAGATACTGATGGAATCGATTTGGATTATGGCTGCCACAGGAGGACTTCAGAGGAGCTCTCTTGCTTAGCATCTTTGGTTTTCTGTAACTAAAAGCATTCATTTCTGTTCTCTAAAAAAGTTGCACTTGAGAATTAAGGTAAGTTTTCCCACTTTCTTGTAAATCCTTAGAAGAAAAGCAGAAATAGATTGCTGCCAACTCCTTCACTCAGGTCCTAATGCTGTCTTCTCTCATCTAACGATATTTACATGTGCCAATTGTCAGTCCGGAGTGTGAGGGAAAATAAAGTTTAAGGGGGTTGGAAGAAATGTAAGTAGATATCTGGCTTCCACCTCCAAATTCATGAGTAAAAAATGCATATTTTATGATCCCCAAAGAGCTCCAAATTCATAGGCAGTGTGTTGTGGAACGAGAGATGATTCTAATTAGTTCAATTACTGAGGAAAGTGATGGGTTTGATCAATCAGGACATAGGTACTGAGTACCTAATAGAAACGGAACAGATGTGCAGGGTATATTTTCAGCCTTCGGGCTACTTCTTACACTTAATCCGAATTACTTTTCTAGTGGCTGGGTTGCGTTTGCTGTCGCTGGAGATGGGTGAAAGTGGGTCACAGAGGGACACCTTCCAATACCAAGCTTGGCTCTTCTATTAGACATCTATAGTTTTGGTTGCCCAGTAGCCTTTTCTCTTCCTTCTGTTGACAGCTCCCTATTTGGTTAGGAAAGTACCGCTCAAAACTCCATTTACTTTAGATGGGGCTGTCCTTACACCTTCACCTCCAGAGATGAGCAAGTGACTGTGTCTTGGTGTGCCAATCTATTGTATCCATCATAGATATTGTATCAGGGATAAGCTTTTGACCCAAACTGGTCCAGTGAGAATGAATCATGGGGCTACACAGAGGAAAACAGATTCAAGATAAGGAGGTAGCAGACTCTGGACAAGACCGAGGTTCTGGGTTCCTCCATGCCTGCCATCGACACCTTGGACTATCCATATGAACCAATGTATTCCCTTTTATGCTTAAGCTGGTTTGAGTTGAGTTTCTGTCACTTGCATCCAAATAAGCCCTGCCTGGTAGAATGCTTAATATGACTTTCTCGGACAAGTACAGTGAACAAAATGAAGTTCCATGAACACAGTGGGTGGAAAGGATGCAATATCTGACAAAATCCAAGCCTGGGGCACTGTTGGAGCAACTCTTCGAGTGCTCACAACACAATGGCCACAAAAGCAGCAGCCTCAGCCCACTAGCCAATCCTTCAGTGTCCTCATGGCATTCCTGTAAGGATACTTTTTCATGACTCGGAGGAAATTCTGAAGGGAAAGGTATGGAGAATCTTTCACTGGCCAAGCAGTAGTTTGAAATGCCTGAGCTTTTCTTTATGGAAGTTTTTAAATGCAGTCACTTTTGATTTAGTACAGAATTATAATCGACTACAGGCTACAGGCATTTTAAGCTGCTGGAGTTTATTTTGGGAGTTTTGCAAGACAGCAATCTCCATTTCTTAAACATGTGCTTTAGTAAGACAAAATGCTATTTCTCAGTAGAGCACACCCTTAAAGAAAATCAATGTAAATGGTATGCTGCTTCTCACCTCTTTTTTCCCCTGTAAAACTAAACACAGGCAGAGCAAACTCCATTTCTAAAGGTTTTGTAAGTTAAAGCTGTCCAAGGAAGTTACATGAAAAAAATATCCCCTTTGAGACATAAAAGTGAGGTAGAATTGAAATACAAGCATTTTCATATCTGAACAAGACTACACTGATAGCAAGAGGGAATATAGTACAATATTTGATGAAGAGAAGTAATTATCATTTATGAATGAGGAAGCTCAATGTTTTCCTAAATTACTCATATTAAATCTCAAATAAATATTTGAAGTTCTCCATCTAATTCAGCTACAATGAAAGATTGAATCTCATTACCTTTGGATTTACAACGACTCTAATTTCAAAGATTGTATTTATTTCAGAAAAGATGAAAAAGCATTTTTCACTAGGAGGAAAATGGATTATAGTTTTAATATAAGACAATACTTATTACATATTACGAAGAAAGTGATGTTCTAAAACTTTTTCCCAAAGATAATTTTTAAGAAAAAGATCTCACTTAGGGCAGAGAAAAAGAATTTATAAGATGGATTCCAGTAGTTTAAATAAATGATCAGTACATGGATATAATAGTAATACTTAGAGACATTGTATACCTCACTTTAAGATGACCTATAATATAAACTACAGTATATTATTCACTTTAAAAAATAATTCTTCAGTCTACACAAACACTCAAAATAGGATTCCATTTAATAATGAGCTCCCCAGCGTATTCTATCTGTAATTTAATTCAATTTTCACAGTTTTCTCGATACAACAATTGCCTCAAGCAAGGTAAACTTCTTTGTCAGTTTGTGTGCACATACTGTCAAGAGTCAGATTGGTATGTGCAAGACTGTACAGCTCTTGAAAAGCATATTGCAATGTGATTATCAAAAGAATCACTGGTTGGCTACCGTTTTAACTATATCTAACCTCTTCCCCTAGGCTCCATGGCCATATATTCACCCTAAAGCCCGTTTAGACTTCAAATGGGTAAAAACAAACCAACAAAATAAGATACTAAAAGAAAGACATCAAAGACATGTTACCTATCTTTGCTACAAACAGTATTATTGAACAACATTTCCCCAAGTGAATGATAGTAATTCATTTATTCAACAAATATTTATTGAGTATCAACTATATGCCAAACACTATTCCAGTCTTTTGTCAAAACATTCTCCCTGAAGTGAACAACAAAAATTCCAAGTAAAAAAATATTTAGAACACATAACATTCTATATCCCATTCTTAGAGACTCATTATAGGTACATTAGCCTCTTAAGGGATGTAAGAAATCTTGCAGGAAAGAAACTTGTGTTGACCCAATATTTCCTAAATACATTAATTAGGCTATTATAGATTTTCTTTTTAATAATACCAAGCAATTCCCATATTTCAAAGGGGACAAGGTTTTTCTGAAACATCAGTGATTTAAAGTTATAGTAATTTCTGCATACTCTCCAAGAGTCTTCCTGAAAATACTAAAGCATTCTCGCAGCTTTCAGAATGCCCATATGTCAGTTTTTCCTCCTCCACCAAATACTTCTTTCTGTAGTGACACCCATCACCTTGATCTGCCCAGTGTCCATTCCTCCAAATTTTCTCTGCAGGAGCTCTCTCTTTCCTCTCCTGCCTTGTGAGTCTATGGCTCAAGGGAGGGGATGCAGGGCAGCTCTCTCAAATAGGTGTGCTCCGTTTGATGTGGGAGCCATCGCATGCTCCAAATCTGTCCAATGAGAGTCAGCTCTGGAACTTCTTTGCTATACCCATTACCAATGGAGTTGCTGAGAGGCTCTGATGGAGACTGTGTCTCCTGGAGGCCGTCTTGTCCCCATGTGGGAAAACAACACGCCGATAAAGCAAGCACTGCGAAAAGCTGAGCCAAGGCATGACATGAGACGCTGTGTGTTCCTGCCTCTCTGTTAGTAAAGAGCCCCTTGATGAACAAACTCTCTAAGGGAACACTTTTAGAGGGATGTCACTAAAACACTTTGTAATTTACCTAGGCAAGGTATGTTTAGATAACATTTACCATTCATCTCCAAAATAAATTTTCCATGTGATATGAGAAGCCAATTCCCTCTTCTCTCTGTAATGGAATTTGGATGAGACCTGAGCATATAATCGACATAATTAATCCATGCCAACTCCAAATGTTGGATAATCTCTTAAATTTTCTTGTCAAGATAAATAGGATGAAAAGTATTCCATATACCAGCCTCTTTCTAATTTGATAGACATTGGATAATGTCATAATGGGTAGAGGTTGACAAAATAATAGAATAGCAGCCAAAAAGGAATTATTTTGTAGGGGCAGAAAACTCCAATAGAGGCATCATGATCATGAAAAAATTATGAAATTCCTATCTAAGTCTGGGAGTCAAATTATGGGAGTTTGTTTCAAACATTTCATCATCTGAGTAACGATATAAACATGATTATATTACAATGGAAAGTTAATCTTTTCATAAGATAATCTTTAAATTACCTCATTTCTCTCATCTGTAAAATGAGAGAAATAATAGTTGGTGAACAGTAAATGAGCTATTTCACATAAAGGACCTAGCCCAGTGTCCAGCACAGTGTCAACATGAAATAATTGTTAGATGATGATGATGGTGATTATGGAATTCATGTTGATAAGGATGGTGGTGATGATGATCTTGATGGTGATGATGATATTGGTGGTTATGATGGTGAATTTCATGAGTCAGCTTGGCTAGGTGATGGTGTCTAGTTGTTTGGTCAAGCAAGTACTGGCTTGATTATTACTATGAGGGTATTTTATAGATGGATTAAAATCATCAGTCAGTTGATTGTATCTACACTCAATAAAGGAGATTGCCTTCAGCCATGAGAGGAGTCCCTCATCCAATCAGCTGCTGGCCTCAAAGCAAGAACTGAGGATTTCAGCATCAGAAAAAGGAATTTCTCTTTCTACTTCAGCTAGCCAGCTTCTCGCGGGGAAATTAATGGCACTTTCATCGCATCAATTTTCCAACTTGTGGTCAGTCCTGTGGACTTCAGACTTTCCAGTCCTAACAGTTTTATAAGCCAATTCCCTATAAAAAAAAAAAAACCTTAATATTTACATATATATCCTTTTGGTTCTGTTTCTATGGAGAACCCTGACTAATACAGTGGTAGAGGTGGTTTTGAATCATTCAAAAGAAAGAGAAAACACTTTGGACTTGGCATTTCAACTAGATGTCAGATAGAAGGAAACCCATTCCAAGTCAAAGAAGCAGGGGTTAAATAGGCACTTAGATGTTAAAGCACATGATGGGGCATGGACAGCAAATAATTTTCCAGTTTGGCCAGAGTGTAGGTGAATAAATGATTTGAGTGGGAGATAATATGGTAAGGAATAGGAGAGATCGAACCATGGTGTTTGTTTCATTTGATGGGTCTCATTCACTGGAGGTAGTTAAGCATTCCAGTATTTTAGGAAGAATAATCTTGTAGTGACATTTAGGATACATTGAAATGGGAAGAATTCCAGGTAGAGATATCAGTTAGCAAATGACTTCATGAAACTAGGCAAAAAGGGAGGAGTGGAACATTAGCGAACAGTGAAAACAGCACCAGCTCTTCTATGTTAGCGAGACTTGAATGCAAAACACAGCTCATACACCTAATGTCCTATTGGGTGACCCTAAAGGTAGGTCATTGTATTGGTTTCCTGTTGCTGCTATAACAAATTACCACAAGCATGATGGTTTAAAACAATGCAAATCTACTCCTGTGTAGTGCCACAGTGTAGAAGTCTCACTGGGTTAAGATCAACAGGGCTGCATTCTTTCTGGAAGCTCTAGGGAGAATCTCTTTTCTGGCCTTTCTCAGCTTCTAAAGGCTGCCCCCATTCCTTGGCTTGTGGACCTTCCTCCATCTTCAAAGCCTGGAAATTTGCTTCTCTCTGAGACCATTCTACTTTTCTCACATCTCCCTCTGACCACAGTAGGGAAAGTTTTTCCACCTTTAAGGACACAGGTGATTAGATTGAGGCAACCTGGAAAATCCAGGATAATCTCCCAATTTCAAGGTCCTTAACTTAATCATATCTGCAGAGTTCCTTTTGCCATGTAAATTAACATATTCTCAGATTCCAGGGATTATGACACAAACACTTTTGGGGGCCATGATTCTGCCCACCAGTTATTTCACGTTTGTGTGCACAGATCATCTTGGATGGTGGAGAGACACATTCTTAGATCCTAAGGCTGAAGTAAAGTTTATATGAAATGATATGTATAATGCACAGGTTGTGATGCCTGCTACACAGAACATGTTTTCCATTTTCCAAAGTTGGATGGTAGCCACTACATATATATATATAATGGATGTCAGAGAAACCAAGGAAATAGAAATAATAGGCCTTGAAAGTGACAAGTTTGGATTTGAGGACAAAGGAAGGAACAAAGGGGAAAAGAGAGGAGAGCAAAGTGACAGCAAAATAAGCGTTCTTAAGAAGTCAGCCAGATTCATTATGGACATAACCCCACCCCTATCCCCCACCCATACAGTTGTAAAGGAACCACAGGAATACTTTATAGGGACAAGAAATCATCTTCTGATGGGAGTGACATCTAGCTCCCACACAGATAATAGCAGACTCTTTTTGATACAAAGACATGGTTGGGAGATTTCTTTCAATAACTCTATAATCCCTTTTTCCCAACAACTTTCAAGACACATTGACAATGTCATGTTAGCAATCAGAGTGAACATGATGTAACATGAATAACAAAATGAGTGGATGCTGCATGAGCTGGTACTTGTTTTCACCTTACAAATATGAAAATGTTTTGTTTCATGATGATCCCCAACCAACCTCATCACAGGTTGACAGATTTAGCCAGAGGTGAAAATAGAAACCCAGCCCTGCCAATTTCCATGATTGTGTTTCAGAGTTCAAGGGGGAGAGGAATGCAGTAATGTGGATTTATAGGAAGGAGAACGGTGGCCTCAAGACAGTATTTTTTTTGGCTCCTGGTACTCCTAAAATCAAGAAAAACAAATATGAAATATCTTGGAGTTGGAAATATCTTTCTGGGATCAGCCCCCTTTCTGGACTATAATAGACTAAAAACAGAGTTTTATGACCCCCAATCAATCAAACAATCAACCCCTGCCTGGTATTGCTTAATAATGAGGCCTAATATCATCCTGGAATCTAAATACTATAGTTTTGAAATAATGGTTTTTGAGGTTTAATCTGTCTTTCACTTATACACCATTCTAAAAGGAATTGATTTTATTTTTTTCTTTAATGTTAAACTATCATTGGCAACATTATTATAAATAGACATTCCAGTTTGTTTTTGATGTATGGTGACCTTTCATATCAATTAATGTCATGAACAGATCTGTGAATTATCTTCTACAGAGAGGGAAATTGCATGAACAATCCTATCTTTCTTTACACTGACAAGAATATGCATTATTATTTCTCTACAACATAGGATTTCAATAAAACAAACTAAAATATTTTCTTAGAGAGTAATATTACTTAAGGTAAACTGTTGATGAATTAGCTTGAGTTTTAAGCTATGCATAATATAACATTTATTGAAATCCTTATAAGCTAGACGCTCAAATCTAAGAACACCTTCTAAACATTTTTTATTTCAGTCATGGATAATTCCCTACAGAAAAAGTAATATTAATAAATAAATACATCAAGCTTGTTTCCAAAGATTACCCAGAGAAGATTAACTTGTTTATCATCAATACCCAAGACTCATTTTCTATCGGCTTGCCCATGCTCTCCAGGGACAAGTCAACTATTATACCTCACAGTTGCTGATTCTCAAGTGACAAACATATGCATGTGCTCAAAGCACAACACAAAAGGAAACCATTTTCAGAGACTAATCTCGTTGCGCAAGCTGAAGTGTATTACCCTCACTCTAGGAAGACGAAGAAACAAAACAGCTGGGCTCTCTGTCTATTTCCAGGTTGTGGGAGTTGCAGCAGAGAGTCAAACACAACCTGAATGATGGACATGTCATCAGAGTACTTCCAGAGGATTTTAATGACAACTGTCCCCAGCGAATGTGTCTACATTAGGAAGACATCAACTACAGAAACCCTGATATCATTGACAGTGGGCAGTGCTGTATCCTGGCTGGGGCAGTCATAGGAAAGAAAGGCAGGTTCCTCATAAGCATCTCTTGCATCATAGTAAAAATTATTTTGAGCATTAAACATACTACATTTAAAATGCATGAGAGGAAATTACCATTAGAAAGGATGGTTTTCTTTTACTGAAAACAAGGATTATTCATTACCCTCATCTCATCAATTTGAATTTTCATATACAATAATTATGGGGGGATAAGACTTAAAAGAAACATCCTCCTTATATTTCAAAATCTAACTCATCATCTAATATGAGCAGTCAACATATATGAAAACAGGAAAATAATTCAACCCTGACACTATGATCAGTTTATGCAAATACTCCAGACCCAGTCAGCCTCAGAGGAAGAGTCTGGGGTCTTATGCTCTCTAACTAGAATCTGGAGGCTGTGTGGCTGCGTGGACGACGATGAAGGCTGAGCCTCTGGTAGACTAGGTTTGCATCCCAGTGACACCACTCCTGGTGCTTGGGAGGTTAGCAATTCCAGTCTTGGTCTCTTCACTACTGCCTGGAGGAAATGAGATCACCCACTGCCATTGCTATGGGGTTGGAATGAAATAATTCAGGTAACAGGTCTGGCATGTGCTACATTTTCAAAGTGTTTTTCATTCATGTGCATCTTCTTCTATTTTCAAAGCTTATACTCAGAAGGACCATTTTAATAATGTGGCAAAGAAAAATGGTATGTGTTTACTGTGCCTCAGCTAATTTTGCTCTTCCTGAGCATAGATTTCCCAGACTCTATGCAGTGAAGTTGGGACCATGTGATTTGTTTTCTCCACTAGTTTGTAAATGAAAGTGATGTGACAACTCTGGGCTTACACATAGAAGGGTAGTGTGAGCTCTCCAAGTGCTCTCTTCCTTTGCTATTGCAACCCTACCCAGCCACATAAGGCACAAGTACAGCTACGTAAGATAGAAGAAAGCTGAATTCTGACATTGTTCCTTGGAAGAGAACTTCTGGATCTGCAGTGGGCTTTGTGTGTTAAGGGGGAAATAAAGTATGTGATAAGTCCCTGAGATATCAGAGTATGTTTGTTGTTATTGTAGCACAGACTACCCTAGCCTGACTAATATAAACAAAACCAAGAATTCAGAAGATATTGATTCTAATTTTGTTTCTATGAATGACCTTCTTATAATTTTGATTCTTTCAGGAACTAGATACTTGCTATTCTTATATGTTAATATTGCAGAGATTTTTGTATTTTTGCAGAGATTTTGGAAATTAATTTTTCCATGATGCCACATAATATTTGCATGTGTTTACATAATCAGTATTTTAAAATCATATCACAATGCGCAGAGGCCGCATACACACATACCTACACAAACTCTGAAAGTGTAAATCAGGTACATGAAATTGATTGATCAAAAGCATCTTTTGGAAGACGTCCTGGGCACCCAAAGCACACACGAGAGTAGCAGCAGTTCAGAGAAGGTTTAGAAAGAACAGCAAGGCTGCATTATCAACAATTTCCATGAGTCTCTCCATGTTTGAACTGAGGAGTGAGGGGGAGGCTGCAGAAAAAGGAATGAGCTGCAGCTAGAGACCTGATGGAAGCTTATACTTGCAATTTAGTTTCCATAGAATTATTTAAAGAAGCCCACCTTTGTGTCTCAAAATAGTAAGGAGATTTAGCATTGCTCTTTCAGGTAAGCTCTATCAATACCAAAGGCATCGCACCCCTTTTGAAGAATGTGTTCACCCCTTTAGTAAGTGGAAATGTTCCCAAGATGTGTATAATTTCATGGATGGGAGAACACCAATTTCACAGAACTTAAACGGCACAACCAGGTACTGCTTAAATTATGCAAAAACAAGCTGTGTCCTGGGTACAAGGAAGGACTGGGCGTAGTCATCCTTGGGCGTAGTCATCCTTGGGCGTGTTCCCATCCACTTGCAAGGCAAAGGCTACCCTGTGTCGGGAAGCATCAACACTGCAAAGCGGGAGGAGGGAAGGCTCAGAGTAAGCCCATGCGATTCTGCACTTCCCATTTGGAAAGAAGCCGGCAGGTTGCTTTGAAAGGCCCCTGACCACTGTCTGCACTGGTTTGGGACCTAACTGCGTGATACAAGCCAAGCTACTCAAGTGGCAGGTTGGAATGGCTAGAAACCAGCCTGATTAAATGAAAGGGATTTGTTTCTTTACATATAACCTCTTTTTATAAAGCCAGAGAATTCATTTCTCCTAAATTGGAATTAACCTAAAGTGTGCAAAAATAGAGGAATGGTTAAACACACACACACACTCAGAATTATGAATATAATGGAAGACGACACAAAACTATTAAAATGGTGTTTTTAAGAAAAAATATTTAATAGGACAAATGCTTTTGTTATATAATGATAAAATAACACTGCACAAATATTTTTTGTTAAAAATATATGTGCATAGGAAAAAGAAGATAAAGGAGAACTTCAAACTGTTAAAGTAGTTATACCTGTGTAGTGAGATCAACTTACTTTTTTGTACTTTTCTATACTTTTTCACTGTTCTTCAACAAGCATATGTTAATTTTTATAATTAGCAAAAACATGTTTGAGCACGGTCCTTT